>JBBPCZ010068294.1:0-12110 GCA_037974445.1 Brycinus macrolepidotus | reverse complement strand
CTGGGGAATTATTTTCTCCTTACTATGAAGTTTGGCATCTTAAACAAGCGTCGGGAAATAGCTCGCAGCCTGTAGGCTACTCCGCCCGCGTCAATGTTTAAGCGAACTGCCAAAACCATGTTTATTTTTATTTTTAGAAAGAATAATTAAATCATAATTAAACCAAAGAAAAAGACAGCCTTTCCAGAACTTTGTCTGCTGAAGCTTGTTTAGCCCCCCTCCCCATTTTTTTTCCTTCGGATCTGCATCAATATCATTATTAACCTTCAGTGCACTCAGTTGACGGAAATCCGTCATAGCGATGGAAAACTTTAATCCATGGATGCAGCACCAACTTTACAGTGGCACTGTTGCAGCCTTCAAGTGTGACTTGAATCCAACTGAGAAGATTCAGATTTTATGTGGCTTCTTGCTGTTCAGACTGTAGAAAATCCATCCTGCTCAAAAAAAATTTAGATTAAGAAAATGAAAATTGCAAAAATTTGAAGTTTGGCCAAACCATCACTTTATAGGCATATCCAGTGATAAAGTCAGCTGTGATTCAGTACAGTTTTTAAAAGTGAAATGTGAGTGAGTATTTAGACACTGACTTCAGTCCCCCTTAAAAGTGTAATTGAAGTGTTTCCATTTGCAGGTAAAGAGTTGACGGCTAACTCAGAAGCTGCGGAGGATGAGACTAAATGGAATTCAGCGGACAACCAGTAAGACTTTTTCTCTCTATGTATATCTGTGTGGCACAGATGTCTTCTCTCATCATCCACAGCAGACTTTGGCATCAACAAATCCTACATATCACCAAAACACAGAAGTAATGAAGCATCTTTTTGGTCATGCTAACCTTGACTTGCGGATTTTTTTGGTTCATTGTGGTTTGTAGGCAGGACAACAATGTGGACTCCACCTCCTCTGTGAAAGAGCCTGCTGAAACAGAGGACAAACAAGGTAATGTAAAACCCACACGGGCCACACCACACCTGGAATTTTTTTATTTCTTTGTTCATTTTCCGTCTTGAATGCCTGTTAGACCAGGGGTGCCCAGCTCATGTCCTGGAGGGCTGGGGTCTGGTTCAATTAATTGCCAAGTTTATTGAGTGTGTTTGAGAAGGGAAACTACCAAACTGTGCCGGACATTGGCCCTGCAGGAGCAGAGCTGGGCACCCCTGTGTTAGACTATGCATTATTTTTGGTTTTGAATAAATACTGTGACATTAACAGATTTCTTGTACATGCATAGTAACCTCCTCATTCCTTTGCAATGAATATCCTTTTTAGCATAGCTCTTGTTCCAAAAACACCTGTTACATCTGTTTTATGATGCAGCTCTATTTTATTCCTCATTATGGGCTATTAAAGATGGAAATACGGATCTAGAGTTCTTTACTAGTGTCTGTTTACAACGGCAGATGTATTCAGACCATTCTTGCACATTTACATCATAAAATAACAATTGGTATGTATGTTAACCTTTCAAGACTGAACGCCACTGAGCTTTGCTGAGCTTTCCAACAATACACCATATGCAGTACTGCGTGTTGTATATCCTTCTGAAATCCCAGGCCTGATTACTGCATTATGTGCCTATTAGGTCACGGTGTTTTTGACACCTTTTACTGCTTTTGTCATTACTTAGTAGTCAGACAGAAGACTAAAAACACCATCCAGCAGATCCAGTCAAAGCAAGAGGATAGCTTTAGAGACCCTCCCACATCCCTACCAACATAGACACTGGTGAAATGTCAGGAGTGTGATGTGGCTCTGTACAGCTAGGTAGCAGTACACACCATCAATAAGAAAACAAATCAGATCATTAGATAATAGTGTAATACATCACTAAATTACCGGCATATAAGGACACGTCCAGCCAGCTACTTTTAGGCTCGACTATGACTAGCTTGTGTTAGTGTGTAATTAAATAATTAAATTCTACATTTCTATTTTTCAATTCTACGTTCTTTGCATGCAGGTGGATCCGGAGAGGAGAGTGATGTTTTAAGCATCAATGCTGACATGGATGACAGTGACATCGAGGGACACAAGGATGACAAACCTCCAGATGAGGAGACCCCCGCTGCAACGGCCACGACCCCGTCGGCACCTGCCTCTGCTCTCCCTCCGCAACCAGACGTCCAGTCGGCCGAGCCAAAACTGGAACTTCAGCATGATATTGACAAGAGCGTTAGTGAAATCCTGGCCTTGACCACGTCCTCCTCCAGCAAAGCAGAGCTGGAGCTGCCGGTCGCCATTGAAAAGCCTCCCGCCTCGCATCCTCTTCCTGCGACCCAGTCGGCGGCGCCCTCGGCGCAGCAGCTGGCCCTGCTGGAGCTGGAGATGAGAGCCAGAGCCATTAAAGCGCTAATGAAGGCCAACGAGATCAATAAATAAGCAAGCGGTCAACACATCCGTGCACTGTCCACATAGGGGAAGACTGACGAAAATCACATTCTGTCTAATCAGAATCTACATTGCACACTTCAATTTTTGGTAAAACACCTATGTTTAGAGAGTGTTACTCATTTAGATCACATGGTTAGTTCAGATCAGCTTAGTCCAGATCAGTAGAGTAGCGTCTTACACAGGACACTCAAGTAAACAAAGTTCTCTACAGTTTCTCGTCAGGCTGAATGCGATTTCTGCCAGCGTTCTATAAAACCGGGAGCATGGATGCATTCCTTTCTGACAACTCAAGGCCTATACCTGTCCTTTAGCTCTAAGTGGCATGAGGAACTTCTAAAGCCATATTGGCTTTATAATGTACATTTATGTCTAAGGAACATGTACAGCCACATTGGCTGGTCTTGTTTTGCTGGGCAGTGAATAGCTGGTGTTTCACAAAGCAGGATTTCTTATTAAACTGGATAATTTAAAGCAAAAGTGAAGGTTACGAAGTATATATGTTCCCTACAGCTTCTCTTGTTAGACAGACTTTAGAGGTTAAAGGGCCCATATCAAGAAAAAACAGAATTTCCAACATTCACTAACCTTTCTGGACAGTGAATATATGGAAAGTATGCTGCAAAAACAGCCCATTTTGAAATCACTGTTTGCAGTGTTATGAAAACCAACATTTTTAATGTACATCCACCTATTCAATCTACGTCAGGTTAGCGCCGGCCCATTTGCGATAAATTTATAAGTTGTGTTCCAGCTTGGGCTGCTGGACACGATGACAAACACAGCCATTTAATTCTAAGAGAGAAAGGGAGGTTAGAGAAGGGTCTTGCAAAACTCTGGTTTTGGGTGTGTAAAACCATAAAATAAAAAGTGTAAAAAAAATATAGTGAAAGGAAAATGTAGGATATGGACCCTTTCAATGAATACTCCAGTGTTCTACCTGTTGTATCATTAGTAGATGGTTAGTTACCATGAACATTAATTTTGACATGTGTCCTTGTACTTAGAACACCAACCCTTATGTTGCAGTATGTATGGATAATGAAGGTCAAAGGGCAGTTGTTACAGTTTGTATAATGTGATTTTATTGTTCATGGCAATTGACCGTATGCAGCAGAACGCTGAACTGATCTTATCTCACCTGAGAAATCCTGCTTTATGAAATACACTCCTAGTTAGCAGCCCTGACTTTGTTTTTGTTTTTAAGTTGTTATTTTACCTTAGAGATCAGACCTGTTACACAGTAGTGTCATGGCTACCTCTACAGTCGTAATCATTCAAAATGTTTTGCCTCTGACCCATCCCTGCTTAAATAAAACCCACTCTTTCTGTCTACGGATGTGTTCTTATTTAGTATAGTCCTGCTTAGTTCTGTAATTCAGGTCTGTTGGGTAAAACTGTCCACTAAAACAGACATTACCCAGTATTTTTATGGTTCTTAACTGCCTAGCTTATGATTTTCAAAGTCACCATCTTGCTATTTAGCGGTGGATTTAGGCTCCGGTCTCTCTGGAGGCATGTGTTCGAATCCCACCGCTGCCAATTCTGTTTATCAACACTTAAGGAAGCACTGGTGATATAGTGGTGAGCATAGCTGCCTTGACCCGGGTCCGATTCCCAACCAATGGGTGGTCGGTTGGTTTGGGGCAGCTGGTGTCCTGGTAGTTAGGGAGTTGCCCCTGCAATCAGAAGGTTGTGGGTTCAAATCCCAAGACTGCTAGTGGCACCACTGAGGTACCTTTGAGCAAGTTACCATCCCCACACACTGCTCCCTGGGCACTGTGTTCCTGGCTGCCCACTGCTTTTTTTGGGTTAAATGCAGAGAAAGAATTTCACATTGTTCACACTGGACACTGTGATGTGTTCATGTATGATAAATGGACACTTTACTTACTTTACTTGTGCTCACAAACTTGCACAGAGTCATGTACAGAGTTAAACAAGACTTCACATTCTTGAGCTGTGAAGGAACTGAAGCATTAGCGACAATGGATACCATTTTAGGAAATAATAAAATAGGTATATTGCGTGCTCTCTCACACACGTCTGGAGTGTAGAATCAAGCAAAGCTTGTACAGTACAAAAAAAAAAGCAAACACTGTGGAGGCTAGCTAAATGTTGCTAGATTTCCTAAGTAGCTTCCCTCATCAATCTCCTTACAAAATCTTAATACTTTTGAACAGCAGTGCCCAACACAGAGTGTGCAATATTGGTTTCATTTTCTATTTTAAACACTAGTCCTTTCTCTGTAAATTCCAAGCTACATGTCCCCTGTTTTGGCTTTTGGGGTTTGGTTTTAGATTTAGAGACAATGAGAAATGCTGGAAGTCACGTGGTAGTGGCACAAATCAACCTGTGTAGTTTGCTAAGGTTAATCTAAGAGATGTAGATTTTATATGAAGTGACACTGTTATACAAACCTAGCTTTACAAAATCAGAAATATCCTGATAGATGATTAAATCGTTTATATTTAAAAAGGAGCAATAAAAAGGTCTTTTTTGTCCTTCTACTAACATAGTAGAATAATTTGATATCATGACAATAAGTCAGCCAAGCCTGCTATTGATAGTAAAGTGGGCCCTTATAGTCATGCGTGAACACACCACAGGACAGCATACAGTGTGAACAGTGTGAAATTTATTCTCTGCATTTAACTCATTCACCAACTGAAGCAGTGGGCAGTGTGGGACAGGAGCGCCCGGGGAGCAGTGTGTGGGGACGGTACCTTGCTCAAGGGTACCTCAGTGGTACTACTTGTGGTCCTGGGATTCAAACCCTCAACCTTCTGAGCAACTCCCTAACCACTAGTCCACCAGCTGATCCAATGCTGCTAGCATTTAAAATACTATTAAACTTACCAGCATTTTGCATACTATTGAGCCTACTAGCATTTAACCAATTATTTAGCCTTCAGGCATTTAGCCTACAATTGAGCCGACTAGTATTGAGCCTACTAGCATTTGGCCTTTAATATGCGACTCAGAGGACGCAGCAAAAGACTCATCGCCTCAAAATGCAGAACCGAACGCCACAGGAAATCCTTTCTACCTGTGGCGATAAGATTGTATAACTCTTCCCTGTCTTTATGTCATTCTGTTCTCAACCAGACTGTGCAGTATAACTAAACTGTTTATACTCAACTGTTTAATCTGTGCTGCCTGAATGTTATTGAATGTTAGTCACATCCCCTCATCACCTCCTGCTGTCTGATTTTATTTCATTTCATTTCATTGCATTTTATTTCATTTCATTGCATTCATCATATTTTTATGGCACAAACACTAAGTCACTTTCATAAACCATTTGCACTACTGATCTGTTATTATATCTTTTACAGTTTTGTTATTTTGTTGCACTGTTGTTATTGTATTTTTTGATTTTCTACTGTCTTATCTTCATTCCTCTGGTTGCACTGAGCATGCTCATCCCAAAGAATTTCCCTCAGGATAAATAAAGTTCTTTCTTATCTTATCTTATCTTATCTTATCTTACATGCTATTTCAGTAGGCCTCCAGTAGGAGTACAGTGATGAGGGAGCCAGACATTACTGCATAATTCATGCATACATCATAACTAAATTAATATCATAAGGAAATTTCACACTAAAGGGCACCAAGTATGCATGGGGAACTCCACAATATTAAAAACAACATTGTAGGCTTCCTCCTATTGCTTTCGTTCTGTTCCTATGACTTTACTACAGCCAGACATGTGTATATTAGTTATCCAGTATCATGGCACTGAAGTAAAATATGCAAAAGAATAAAAAATGTAATGCTATTCCTGGCTAGTTTGAGCAATACTCAGTGTAATGCCTGTCTGGGCCTCTAGAGGTAGCCATTTCACTGCAGTTGAACTCGGGCATTATTTCTTTATTAGTGCAGTCATGAGGCCAAAGTGGAAGAAAAAAGCCAGATCTTACTAATGCCCGCAGGTGTGCAGTCACAAATAGCTCAGAGTTTTATCATAAATAAAATAAAACGCACAAAACCCTAAACATGACCCTATGTACGATTGTGGTTTTGTTTAAAATCTGTTGCATAGCAGTGACTTACCTTTTTTATTTTTATTATATTTTATTTTACATACTATATTGATCCCAGAGGAAATCACTTGAGTCCTCTGCATTTTACCCCTTCACCTGAGTGAAGCAGTGAGCTGCCGACAATGGCGGCCGGGCATCAGTGTGGGGACAGTGCCTTGCTCAAGGGTGCCACTAGCAGTCCTGGGATTCAAACCTACGACTTTCCGATCACAAGGGCAAGTTCTCCACCAGCGGACCTTGCAGTCCTTTATGGCAGGGCACCTCATGTCTCCAACATTTATGACGAATAAACATTATAAAACTATACTGTATAGAATATGTGATAGTAAGTTACAATAAAAAATTTAGTTTTGTTTGGTTATTGAGTTGATTTTAGCACCACCAAGGTCAAAGGCAGCCCTTCACATTGTTGTAAAGGAGTTTTGGCCCACTCTTGCTTTAAATCAGACATGCTGGGGGGGGGTTTGGGTTCCGGACAGAGCATTACCATGAACCGCCCATCCTGCCTCAGCATCTCAGTGAGGTTCAAGCAAGCCAAACTGGCAACAAAAAGCGCCCCTAACTCTAATACACTAACTCTGAACTGATGCAACATGTTTGTTGACCAGTGATTCATTAATAAAAAATCACACAGTTCATTTGTCCTGTTTGTGTTTGGGTAATATGTAAAGCGATTATACTATTTTTCCTCTCTATGCTTGAACGCCAGGCTATTATGTGAAAAAAAGAATGGATGGGTAGTCTAGAAGTAAATTATCAGTCTTTCATGTTTATTTTACCCGTTTATTTTTAAAAGCACTTTAGAGAAATTTACTGTTTGTGCACTGAGGGTGACTTGTTAAACCTTGGAGGTGGTCAAACCTGCTGCAGGGTTCTAGCACTGAAACCCCAAGGTTAGTTCATTTAGTGAGTTCACAGCACACAGCATGTAAGACTGATGAAGACTCTTTTATGTTCCTGCCTCTTCATCACAACTGTCCTAATCATCACCTGCACATGGCTTCAGTAAATCTCTTATTTTAGCACACTCTGGTGTCAGCCAGCAAATCGATTTCTTTTGTTTGCTTACCTTCTCGGCACCACCATGTTTCGGTAAAGAGTGCTAGATATTTTTAATGAAAGCTAGATACTACCTGCTTAAGCACTAGATACTTTCAGTTGTGAGTATCTAGTATAATCTGTATGTAAGTTTCATAATATCGGTTGAGAAAAAAAGAGGCCCTCACAAATGCGACCTATTAGGAAAATTCTATAATTACCCAATGCCCAGTCTACACCTGGGTTCAAGTCAGGACTTTAATTGGGCCACGCCTAAACCTTCATTTTGTTTCTTTTGTGCCATTCAGAGGTGAACTTGTACTGCACAACCCAACTGCACTTGAGCTTCAGATCGCTGATGACCAGACGTTCTCCTGCAGGATCTTGTAGTAGAGAGCAGAACTCATAGTTCCATCAGTTACCGCAAGTCACCCAGACCCTGAAGCAGCAAAGCAATTTCACACCATCACACTGCCACCACCATGTTTCTCTGTTGCTGTGATGTTCTTAGTGTGGAATGCAGTGTTAACTGTATGCCAGATGTCCCCTGTCTTCCAAACAGTTCCACTTTTAACTCATCGGCCCTCACTTGGGGGTCATCCAGGTGTCTTTTTTGTCAAATGTGAGACCAACCATTATATGCCTTTGGAGCCTTTTTCACACTGATATATTTTAATAACTATGTCTTTTCTGAAATTTCTTTTCATCATGTTGCTTGTTGGGATATTTTAGCTACTTCACTCTGCTTTAAAGGCTCTATAAAGTCATTCAGCAGGGCTGGCAGTAATCAAGTCTGGGTGTGTTTAGTCTAACCAATCCCAGCTATTCACTTTTGATCATTCTTTGACTGAGTAACCAAGGGGCTAATTACTTTTTCCTTCAATCCTTGAAAGGATGTATTTGGTGTACAAAAATAGAAGAATACCAATACTGTACATTCGAATTCAACTAATCTAACACTGTCTATTAACTAGACCTGGGCATTGGGGTGTGTAATATGACTGCTGCAGAGGCTAATGACTGCTGCAGAGGTGCGATGAGCAGGGCTCCAAATATGCGATCTGACCCAAGTAGCAAGAGACTGAATGATTTGACCATTTTAACAGGTGTATGAGAACCATTTGCATTTGGTTTGCGAGGGGACACGTCCACACAGAGACACTCTTATTTCATATCAGCCATTTGGAGCTACAATCACACCAAGTTTCAAGTGGATTGATGATGTCTATGTAATTGCCAAACAAAACTGGTGGAAAATGGGGGAAAAAAAATGATGAAAATCACTGGTCATAATGACAAGTACAGGGAAAAGAATCCTAGTGTAGGCTGCATTAATCAAAAAAATCTGTGATACATTGAGAATTGTTGTATTATCGCATCTTTGCACCTAGAGTCAAAATTGAATAGTGGGGTGTCTGGAGAGACTCCATAGTACGCTCATAGTCCTCTGTATATGTTCATTATCCTCCAAGCTAATTACCTGCACTGCTTGTCATCATCTTCTTTATTCCTCTGGCCAGGTGAGCTAATCAACTTCTAAGTTTATTAGCATGCTATCCTGGCCATGAAAATCCCCCAGCAGCCCCGTCTTTCTGATGCATCTCACATAATGTTTGTTGGCCCTTCTGAGTGCCTTGGAGCCGTATAATCTCCATAATAACAGCAGCAAAAGAGGAAGCTTAGCGGATATGCGTTAAAAGTGTGCAGCTTGTTAAAAGCCTGTGCCATTTACCCTGAGATTCCAACCCAAATGGATCCCCTGGAGGGGTTAGAAAGAGAAAAGGAGAGATTAGGGAGGGAGAAAGTGGGTCTAATGTTTGACAGAGATAATTATCAAGAGGTTTGCACGTCTGCGTGCCCGTCCGCCCACCAGCGCCCATTAAAACGACTTAGATTATCCCGAAGCTCCTTTTTTTTCCTCTTAATGGGACTCTGCGCCACAACAGCACACTATCACCTTACACTGGCGGTGTGTTTGCTGTAATTCTGCGAGGATCTTTGGCTTTGTTCCGGCGAGCGGCGGGGTCTGAGTCTCAGGCAATTACACACGATTCTGAGCACTGCGACCTCCCGTGGGAATCAGTGGTACAAGTGGAGAAGAAAAAGGGCCCGGTGGGTATTTGCATTTTAAAAGGGACACTTTTTTTTCCATAATAAATGTGAAAATAATTGCGCTATTCTCTGCACCAAAGGGGCAACGTTGAGAATGCGTCACTGATTTCTGCGGGAAAATGACCACTTAATGATGAAAGGGAAGAAGAGAGAGAGAGGGAGAGAGAGAGAGGGAGAGAGAGACCACTTAATGATGAAAGGGAAGAAGAGAGAGAGAGAGGTGCATATGAACCCCTGTTGATTAGTTTTGTTTAATTTGCCTTTTTGCTTCATCAGTGTCTTGGAGCGAAGGATTGTGATGGAAACCCTTAGTTTAATTATTTTTTGGTATCCTCGGTGGAAATTGACTCAGGCCCATTCTTGCTCTGCTAAATTAATGCAAAAAAAGTTGGAACACTTAATGACTGTTTCCCTAAGAGAACACCTTCAGGGTTACACTTTACTTGAACCGTACGTAATACATGCTATAAACATGTCATAACAGGGGTAATATGCTGTCATAAGTTGTCATGACAGTTTATGTCCATTATTACGACAATTTCACATTACCTTTACTGTTATCTGCCATAACAGATGCTATAATGTTGGATGTCGTGGCCATTTGCCACATGCTAATTCATAAAAAAAACACTTTTTAGCATATTTTAAAAATGCCAGCTGCCTTTCAAATTGTGACAGTTGAATGGTGACCGAACCAATAGACATGACTTCAAATATGGCATTAACTTCCATTATGTTATGATTTTTTTTCCCTCCACCTGAAATGTTGTTTTGGACATACAAGCTTTTGGTCTGGTCACATCACCATGTTTGCTAGCTATCAGTTATCAGAGCAGCGGTTAAGATGTCAGGTAAGATTTTTGGTGTTTTGTTTTATTATCCATAATTAACAACCAGTCATTTGGCTAATTTTAGCTAGCCTGTTAGCTATAGCTAGCTGTTTCTTAGCAACAGCGAGACACGGAGCCAAACTCAGGCCTTGAAAATCAGAAGCAGTGTGCAAACAATTTATGAAACTAGATTTTAAATCTAGTGTGTTTCACCACATTACAGCCATAAGGACTGAACTTTACCCTCTCTCTCTCTCACACACACTCTCTTTCACTCTCACTCTCTCTCATGACATCTCTGTCTCGCTTTAGCATGGTCTTAGCTCTCTCTCTCTCTCTCTCTCTCGCTTTACTATGGTCTTAGCTCTCTCTCTCTCTCTCTCTTTCTTGCTCTCTCTTTCTCTCTCTCTTTCTCTCTCTCTAACTCTAAGTCATTTTCTGATTTCTGTCTTTTTCTCCCTCTCTTGCTTTCAATCATTTACTTCTCTTTCTTTTTCTCTCTCCCTAACTCTCTCTCTCTTTCTCTCTTTACCATTTTCTTATCTCTCTCTTTCACAGTTTTGCTCTCTCTCTCTCTTTCATCTCTCTCTCTCTCTCTCTCTCTCTCTCTCTGTGGACTAAGGGGTCCTCATCAAATAAAGTATAACCATTACCGAAACAGTAAAACAGGGCAAGTTTAGCTCTGGAATTTACCCACCCCAACACACACACACACACACACACACACACACACACACACACACAGACCATTTTCTTACACCCCCCCTCCCCATCTCTGTGAGAAATTAAATGGCCTGGGCAGCTCACTGTGACAAGCATTAAATAATGTAGGGCTGGAGAGTGACTAAATGAATTGATTTTGCCGAGCAGTGAATCATGGGCTGGGTTTGGTTTTCATTACACTCTGCTAGTCCATCTTACACACTGCACTCAAAACATTCAATTAACCTGCATAACACACTCCTTTCATTTCCCTAATGGAGAAACCATCTTTAATACTAACTGCACTTCCCACAGTGATCTCTGGACATCTGTCATATCAGAGACAAGCCAGTTTTCCTCACTTTAAAAAAGGACCTTCATGTGCATGGTGTAAAAACGTACCGTTCACTTCGCGCTTCATATACGGAAACGAAAAACATCCCAACCGTCACACATTCACACACATCCACCTATTCAGCCTATAGCAGTTTAGCCTCGCCCACTCACACAGAAGTTATTGGGAGTGTTTCAGCCTTAACTGCTTTCTGAGCAGCCAATCAGAGCAGAGCTCATTTACATGTATCAATGTAAAAGCACGGTAACAAAAACAATTTCATTCCCAAAAATTTGTCACACTCTGCCTTGCTTTGCTCTGCTCATTTCTGCTTTGTTTTCCTCTGTGTCATGTGGTTTTTTTGTTTTGGTTCTCAGCTCTTCATTAGTCCCGCCCCTTGAACAATGTATTCACCTGTGTCTGATCCATGCCTCCGCCCCTTTCCCAGGTGTTTCCAATTCTGAATCAGTATATACAGTATATGGACAAAAGTACAGGGACTTTAATGACACTGCATTCAAATAAATAAACTTTAATATGGAGTTGGTCCCCCTTTGTAGCTATAACAGCTTCCACTCTCCTTGGAAGGCTTTCCACAAGATTTTGGAGTTTCTGTGGGAATTTGTGCCCATTCGTTCTGTAGAGCATTTATGAGGT
>JBBPCZ010068245.1:5000-11592 GCA_037974445.1 Brycinus macrolepidotus | reverse complement strand
CTAACATCATTCCCTGCTTTGTTGAATGTTTTGTTGGGGGGGGGGGCAAACCAGCATGTAAACAATCCCCCTTTTCTCTACTTTCTCTCCTCTCCTGTCTCACATCATCATAAACACAAGAGCTAAGACTGGAGAGCGAGAGAGTGAGAGGGCAGAGGCAGGTGGTAGAGGGGTGTTAACGCAGAAATTCCTTCGCTTTTCTTTCAGCAACCTGCAGCTGGTGGAATGAAGGCTCCTCATTCTTTCATTTCTCTCTCCCTCATCTCTCTTTCATCCAACATTCTTTTCTTTGACATCTTGATCTGTAATTGTGGAAAGTAATGCAGCATTCACCTCTTCTCAGCTACAAATAGAGTGGCATGTTTGTGTGTGTGTGTGTGTGTGCATGTGTGTGTGTGTGCATGAGTGTGTGTGTGCATGTGTGTGCGCGTGTGTGTGTGTGTGTGTGGACGTGTTTGTGCTTCTTGAAGTAGTTTCCAACTTCAAGTGTTTAACTGTCAGGCCTGCGGAGCCTCTGTTGTTTTGCTTGTGTGTGCTGAGGAGGTGTGTCCACTGGAATTAGCCCATTGGTCCAACTTCCCCCATTCCTACACAACAGATAACACACATACATACACAAGTGTTGTTTTCCAGTCTTTGAAGACCACATATGTCAGACTGCAGTCCTCACCACAGCCCTGCAGACCTGATTTAACTAATCAGCTAATTAATAAGATTTTCCTGAGTTGGAAAATTAGAGAAAGGAAAACGCTGAGCTCCGCAGAGCTGTTGCCCAGACCAAAATCAGTTTGACATGCATATTGCAGGGTGCGTCCATTGTTTTCTGTTTTTTTTCTGCACAAGAACACCTTAAAACTGAAGCTTCCCAAAAGTTTATTGGTTTGAAAGCAAAGGTGTAGGGAAAAAATCATCGGTATAGAAACTTTATGTTTTATAGAGGCTCTTTAAACGTCTTCACACTCACACATCTTATTTACAAAAAAAAAATAAATATTCAAAAACACTCATCCCTAACCTTCGGCACATGCACACACACACATGCATGAGTGAACACACATCCAGACTTATTGGAGTGAAAGAAATGAAACTTTTTATTTTGTACTGCCTAAAACCCTTAGGCAGCATGGACCATGGTAAAGGTGCCAAGGTCTCTGAAAGTGTGTGTGTGTGTGTGTGTGTGTGTGTGTGTGTGTGTGTGTGTGTGTGTGTGTGTGAGAGAGAGAGGGAGAGAGAGAGAGAGAGAGAGAGAGAGAGAAAGACATTGGCCGTGTCAGAATGTACAGTACTCTTGAAAGATAAAGACAGAGGAGGGAGATGAGGATGAATGTGTGTGATTTTCAGTTTGTTTGTTAAACAGACCCTTGTTGTTTGTGAAATGTCCTTCCACTAAGCTATAAACTGTAGCCTGCAACATTATCTTTTTGCCCTTTGAGGCCACAATAAATAACAAATGAGAAATACTTCATTAAAAACTCCCAAAGGTGATGTTTCAGGGTGTGTGAAAGAAAGAGCCAAAGAAGAAAGAAACACGATTATAGCGAAAGGCCTCAGCCTCATTTACACAAGCAATAATCAGTTGTCCTAAGGCAAGGTGGGACTGTTTTTATGGTGTGTATGTGTGTGTGTGTATGTGCATGTGGGTGTGTGTATGGTCTATCAGGTATGACAGAAGATATAAGATTAGACGTGTTGACTTGTTCTCTTAAACGGCAAGTCTGCTTACTGGAGAGAGGGAGAAACAGAGATAGAGAGAGGAACAGACAGAATGAAAGAGAAAAGAGTGATAGAAATGAGAGAAAAAGAGAGAAACACACAGAGAGTCTTACTGCATGAGCCATGAAAAGGTGTAAAGGTCTCTGAATGTGTGTGTGTGTGTGTGTGTGTGTGTGCGCCCTGTTGTGATATTTAGTGGTTCTGATACAGCCCGGTGATGTGTCTGGTTGTACTTTGCCAAATCATGCACACAGGAGGCAATGAAGTCATGGTGACTGAGATTCCACTTTGGCGTGTCTCCTCGGCAGTTTCCATTGCGTCTGAGCAGCTTCACTTTGCTCACCCCTGGCAGGGAAGGACCTGGAAAAGGTGTTCCAAAAACGGTCCGCTTCCCCAACTTCAGACTGTAAGGTACGACCATAGGAGCATCTCTTTCTGTAGTTGAAAAATCAAAAGAAATATTTACTTGTACATCACTTCATGGAATGTTTCCACGCTTCCGGACATGACTGAAACACCTAGAAGATCCCACTGCAAGAAAGCACCTGTGGTGCTTGAACTTGCGAAGTGCGGAGAGGATTCCCTGACAGAAGTCGGTGAAAATAAATGGGGAAAATCACAACCAACACCATCTTCCAGATGAGGAACAGGTTCAAAACCAAATTGCAACAACCCATCTTCAAACACCTCCAGGATGATGTCATTGTCCATTAAAAGGACAGACAGTATGTTGTAATTACCTGTCATGCTGGGGGTTGAATGCTGGACTGATCATCTTATGGTCAGATCCAAACTCCTTATGGATATTCAACTCCATCGCTGAAGGACGACCCTGAACAGAAAACTCAACTACACAGCAGTAAACAACCAACACAGGCAACCCCTGATAGCTCCTTCCAAGAAACCATGACCAAGTTCCTGAAGAATCCACTGGCTGGTCAGTCTTGTGCCCAGCTATTCATCAGAAGTTCTTGGTCTGTCAAAGAAATGTAACCAAGACTGGTTTGATAACAACTCCTGCAAACAAAACATGAAGCCGGCAAAGCTCTCCCGTCCAACCATGCGTCCTTCACCCTAAAAGCCACTTTTGCTGAGGCAAGAGTTGCCACCCAGCATGCTCTCTGGATTATGGAAGAAACTTGGTGGGTCTAGAAACCACAATAAATCCAAAACCTTGCAGTCTGCAAGGTGAGGCAAGCATTTCATCACTAGTCTTGATTATTCTCTCTCTCTCTCTCTCAGCCAGTACCCATCTCTTCCACCATGCTCTGGGACACAGAGATCGAGTTCACCTGGATCTATTCATCATATAAAGGCTCTAACCCCACACAAAGAGAAAGTCCTGCCAAATCTGTGAGCTTTAATATGCAGATGAATGTGTTGTCTTGGCATCTAGCTTAGAATTCATCGGCCTGCCCTAAACACAATCTCTGGCCTAAAACAGTCCTTTGGTCTCCAAGTCGACATTCAAAAAACAACCTCTTTCACTTCCCAGCTTCAGAATCCCTGGTCTTCAACTCAAAGTAGTGTGCCAGTTCACCTATTTTAGCTACACAAATTCCTCAGGCTGCTCCCTTGACATTGAAATAAACAGTCACATCAACAAAGCTTTGTCAGCCTTTGGCTGGCTCTGCAGAAGAGTTTTCGAAAACAAAAACCTGAAGGTCAGTACAAAGGTTGTCATATACAATGTGTTATGTGCTCTATGGGACAGAACCAGGACCCCATACACACGGCATGTCACAAACTTGTTGGCCTTCCACATCCAACAGCTTCTGATATATCCTCAACTTTTTCCTGAGAAGAGAGTATCCCTCATACTGAGGTCCTTTCCATCTGCACAGGAGCAACAGTGGCTAAAAACACGTCCGCTGGATAGGGCTTATTATCCGCATGCCTGACCACTGCATACCTTGCAAAGACCTCTATAGGCAACTCAGCAATGCAAAACAGGCCGCTGACGGACAAAAAGAGGCGCCTATATAGGGACTATACCAAAGACTTCCTGAAGCACTGCAACATAAACCCCACCCACCTATCTTGAACCTCTGGCACTCAGTAGATGGACCCTGCAGGTCACCTGTGCTGGTACAGCCAAACAAATACATCACAGTGAAAGAAGCCCATGTCCACTGACACCAGAGGGCAGCCGGCATTACCCCAACATCTGGGCCCCCTTGCCTCGCTTCAGGTCAGTGGCACCAGCGTCAGTGTCGATGAATCCTCCCCATTCCCCTGCAGCAAGCATCATCATCACAGACACGATGGACGGCTAGAGTGCGTGTGTCTGTGTGTGTGCCACTAACCTTCATGGGCATGAAGCCATCCAGAGATAGGGAAAATCATTCTCTCTCTCTCTCTTTTTCTCACTCACTCTCTCAGCAGCTGCGCTCTTCACAATCTGGGCCACAGAAATAGTTTCCTCCACACTGTCTCCTATCAGTCAGCCTGCAGTTCTCCACTCTGCCTTATACAGCCTGACCTGGAATGCAGCTTCTTATTCAAACAGACACTTATAGGCTGTGGCCCAGCTTTTGTGTGTGTGTGTGTGTGTGTGTGTGTGTGTGTGTGTGCATGGATGTTTAGGTTCAGATGTTAGCTCCTTAAAGCCTAAAGAAACTATATGTCACCAAATGAATCAGTATTTGTATTAAGTACTGTGGTCTGATTGAATAAAAAATGAATGCTTTGGCAACAATTCCCAAAGTATGTTTTGGGAAAAAAGAAGCAACATTTCAATAATAATAAAAAAAAAACTTGCCAGCTGAGGGTGGATCTATTATAAGGGTGGGTCTGTTGTGCTTTGGGGTTGTGTGCCAGCCAGTGGAACCTGCTGAGGGGATCTAGTAAAGAAATGTTTGTAAATATCAACCAACAAATCCTGGAAGCTAATGTAACACAGTCAATGAGGAAACTGAGGAAGAAAAGAAGATGGAAATCACAAGAAGACAATGATCTAAAACATACATAAAAAATCAACCTTCAACTACTTCAAGAAAGAAAGATTTTTAAATTAGCTTTTGCTGTTCCATGACTTTGATAAACTGTGCTAAGTTCGTACTTTCTTACTTAGTGTTAACTGAAAGGGTGCCCAAAGTTATGTTGAGTTTTATATATATATTTTTTTTTCCCTGAGAAACTCCAGGATGTTGGGAGAATGTTCTGCACTGGGACAGAAGCAGCAGGGCTGCAGGGGGGGTCAGGACAGGATGTGTGTGGCACATTTATTCATGTGGGTTGTAAAACTGCTGTTTGGAATAAATTTCTTTCATGATAACAGAGCAGACGTTCACCATACGAGGACTGGACTTAATCAACCCGGCGACTAAAAAAACGACTGTTTACCCCTGAAAAAAGAAAACAGCTGAAGACACAGCCTACGCCTCCACTGTACAGTGAAGATTAGATAGATTGTATGTGTGTTTGTGTGTGTATGTGGGGGGATGTCTATGTAGGTGGGATTTTTGGGAGAGAGAACAAAAGTTAGGGACTGAGAAAGACAGATAGAGAGTGAGAGAGAAAGAGAACGGGGGGTGGGGGGGGGGGCGTTAGAGAGAGATACTAGGCTTGTACTTCTCCGAGCTCTCCACATGAACACACTTCTTTCCTTTTACTTTCACTTGGCTGTGATAGGGCCTCTCAGGGGAATTCTGCACTGTGCTCAATTTCTATTGGCACTTTAGGAAAGTCCCTACATTCCTCACACAGAGGTGTTGTGGCTGATGAAATGTTCAACGGTGAGCTGAAATCAGGGCTAAAGCTTTAGCTCATTTTCCCGGTGTAACAGACTTTCAGCTCACCTCTCTGACAAGCTTTTCTCATACCAAGCCATGGGGACTTTTTGCAGCCGTGGAAGAAACTGGGTACGCTAACAAAGGATTACACAGTGTTCTCTAAGCTAAAACGACCTGTGTTTGTTTTAATACTGCAGTTTGTACTGGTGGTGTAGACAAATGAACAAGTCACACTGGAGAACACTGGACTGTGTTCTCAGTCCCTGCTATGTAGAAAGAATTTTATTTGGTGTTCAACTGTTTGAGCAAGGTCTTCACCTAGGACCAAAATATCAAAGCTCACTTGGCAAAAAAAAAATCCCTACCTTTACAATAACGATAATATCTGGTAGAACTCCTTCACACTCATTTTACCCGACTGCCATGCTGAAATCCAGAGTGGTGGAAAAATTACAGAAGTAGCAACAAGTGAACTGAAAAATAAGATGATTTTAAAAATAGTGTCCTAGATCTATTAATTAATTAAACATTGAATAAAAAGTTAAGAAACACATATTTTTGTTCTGTTAACTTACTATTAAAAGTTCAGTTCATTGAGAATGTTAAGGCAGCCCAAATAGTAACATTAATTTTTTTTTTTTAAAGTTAAAATAACAAAGACATTTTTACAGTGTGCCCATCTTGAGCTGTTGCTCATATTCTTAACCTTTTGCTTCTTAACCATTCGTTTTATTACTGCAATCTGTGCAGTGTTTAAATATAACAAGCATGATGATACTCTCAGCCATGTGCAGTACTATTTCTTTGTCTGAAGTCCCTATGGGTGCCCCGCTGATTTTATTTCATTCACCAGCCACTTTATTGTAAAATGTTTAAAAGTCAGTTAATTTTAGCTCTACCTTGCAAGTGTGCTATGAGAGGCTGTCATAGAACAGTAAAAATATTCTTATGTTTATGTGATTGTGTGTCTCCACAGGACTAAAGTAACACAGATTACATTCATACACTCAGACACACACACAGACACACCTCTTATTAGGAGCATTTGCCTTCCTTTGTACTTTGTACTGCCTCGCTACAATCACTTCATAGTCTATACAGATAAATATACCTTATAGGTCCCTAGTGTAGCTGGACAGTTAGAA
>JBBPCZ010068216.1:0-30793 GCA_037974445.1 Brycinus macrolepidotus | reverse complement strand
CAGAATGAATGGACACAAATTACCACAGAAACTCCAAAATCTTGTGGAAAGCCTTCCAAGAAGAGTGGAAGCTGTTATAGCTGCAAAGGGTGGACCAACTCCATATTAATGTCTATGAATGCAATGTCATTAAAGTCCCTGTTTGTGTAATGGTCAGGCGTCTCAATACCATTGTCTGTATAGAGTAAATTAAAAAAGCCTGGTATTGATGCTCCAGGACCATTTGTCTGCTGCTCCACCCCCTTCAAACTCATTATCCTTCCATTAAAAGTGGTCACTGGACATAACTGTGACCAAGAACAAAATAATTTTCAACACTATATCCCCTCAGTTGGTGTTTGATGATGGTGGTGGAGAGCAGTGGTCCAAAATCTCTCCTAGGTGTTGAGATCTGGTGAGTGTGAAGGCCATCACACTCATCACCATTCAGGGACCCCTTGTGCCCTGAGGGTGGGGGGCACTGTCATTGTGGAAGGAACCACTGCCATCAGGATAGAGGATAAAGAGGTCTAAAGCATAAACTGTCAGGGTCAAGCATGCAGGTCTGTATTGGTCTCTTTCTGTACACTGCACATGCACTCACCCACTTGTGGTGAATATGGTGAAGGGTGACTCATCTGACCCTATCACTGTCCTCCACATCTCTATAGACCAGTGCCTGGGGTTTTTACACCCCAGATGATCATTCGTCTTTGTAATGAGAGGTTTTTCTGCTGCAGCCCTACTATGATATTCATCTACGTGTCACCATGACAATCTTATCATAACTAAGGGCGTTCTTTGGCTTCCTCACCTGCCATAAAATTACTTTAACTCAAGGCCATCACTTTCATAAAATGGCAGACAACATAAAATATGATAAAATACACATACATTCAATTATTAGTCATTATTAATAATAATGGTGATAAAGAATTCTTCCGCCAAGAAATGTAGTTCCTTCACTGCTGGAAGCAACCATTTACTGTTGACTATTTACTATTGAAGGTTCCATCACTGTATATTACAGTCATTTCATGAAAAATTTCAGCTTTTTGTTATATAGTAATGAACATATCACAATATAGCAGAGTTTAATGCAAAAAAATTGCTTTATAAGTCATTTTTGCTCACCAAACTATAGTTGCAACAACGGTAGCACCATGCCAGTTGTTAGCGGTCAGTGCCAATCTGTTTGACTGAGAAGCAGTCCGGTTTTTAAAATAACCACTCAAAATGAAAGTTACAAAGTGTATATAAGATTATATTTCATCTGCAGAACACCTGGTCAAAGTCTGAAGAAAAGTGTGAGTGCAAGTCCACATCAAATTCCATCACAAGCCAACCTTTGGATCGCCTAGCAGCTAAACAAACACTGCGGTTAACTGTTTAATTTAGTATACAAATACCAAAAAATGAATGCAACAAAACACATACAAGATAATATTTAATCTGCAGAACGTTTGGTCTGATTCTGAAGAAAAATGTGAGTATAAGTCCTCATCAATTCCTAAATGGTCACTGCCTCAAACCAGCATTTGGATTGGTTAGCAGCTTAGCAAATAAGCTAAAGAAACAAAAAGAACACAATTTGGCAAATAAGACAAGTTGTGAAAGGCACAATAGAATTGTGCCAAACAATAATCAGGTAAATCCAGCAATTACTGCAAAAAGGTGAGCTGAAGTTAATATTGTAGCTATTTCATGGCTCTAGCTGTGCTCTAATTTGTTTGGTGGAAGGATATAATGTTCTGTATTCCATCTTATTAGAAATCACATCTGGGTTCAGTTACCAGCTTACATCATACTTTTACTGCAGAGCACTTCAGTAATAAATGCAGAAGTTGGTGTCGTACTTAATGCAGCTTAAGAAATAGAATGGAGGTCTTTCATCAGTTGTCTGGTTTCACAAGAAACCTTCTCTAGTTTTTACTTTATTAGCCCAGAGATGAACGGGCTCTGCTACACCCCTTCCTAACTTTGGTCTTCTTTTATAGCGCGCTGCTAGCGGCAGGGTGTTGCCTGCATTCTTCAGGATTTCAGGGAAGGAATGTGAACACTCTTGCTTTCCATCACAAGATACTAACCCTTTAATCAAAGCCTGAGATCCTGTCATTTATCAGTTAACATGTACTTGATATACCCACCCCACCTTTCATACTGGCTTTTGTTTTTAGGACGACACACCCCTTTTCCACTTCTCCACCAACGCAGTTCAAGGGACAGTTCGGAGTTTGAATTGGTTCTTTGCATTCCGACAGCCAAAGAAAAGGCTCTCAGCCAGAAAAACTGGTTCCCACACGTGTCTGGGCTACAACCAAGAAGCGTTTACATCATGGGCTGGGGAAGGGATTATCTTGACCAACACAGTCAGCTAAAACTTATTGACCACCTTTTTTGAGGAGAACACAAGAGCTAGTGTAGAGTCTACAGAAGAAGAAAAACCAGAGCTTCAGGATGGACATGAAATCGAAGCCACAAATGTCATCCTCCATTGTTGTAGTTGTGGTTGGCTTTAGCATTGTGGGAGTTCGAAGATGTACGCAGTGATGTAATGAAATGGCTCTTTGGTGGCTCTGTAGCCTCTGGTTCTCACCAAACCGGTTCTTAGGAGGTTTGCAAGTTGAAGCAACTGTGATCCAGAACTAGCACCTATTTTGCGCTGGTGGAAAGGTAGTGTCAGACTACTATTTTGTAGCCTGAAGCACTACAACCTTTGCGTTAAAGCGGTTCACTACAACAAACCACAGGACTCTGGAGTGGCACTGAACACAAGTTTTATTCATTACAGATGTCTTGATTACATTCCTTCTTCCCCCAAGACACGTGGTTGGCAAAAACCTTGCAAAAACCGGTTTGTTTCCAATTCTTCGTCAAGAAACGAGAGAGAACGTGGCACTTCACTGATTGCTTCCAACCAAAGCCAGCAGGATCTTCTCGTAGTCTCCTTTGGTTTCATCCTGAAACAACAGAACAGACGCTTAAGCCATTCAAATAATTTCACAATAGTAGCGCTGTCACCTCCAAGACTAATCAGTCACTGTGTGTTGGATGGAGCCATTCTAATAGTTTGAAGAACTTTCTTCACATAATGTGAGGATTCTGGTAAGAACCCTCAAATTTGAAAAAAAAATCTTTTACATTGTGTTCTTTACGACTCACCAAAGGTTCTTATCTCTCACATTTCTCGTTTACAAAACGGTATTAAATGGAACTATAATGGTTCTTCTATGGTATCTAGGATAGTGTGGTGGTTGTCCTCCTCAAAAACACTCTCTAAACCTGGTAATGAACCAGATGTGTTTGAGCAAGGAAATCACCAAACTGTGCTGGACCCCGGCCCTCCAGGACCAGACTTGGGCACCCCTGTTCTATGGAAAGTTAAGTTTAATACACTGCCATCGTGTTAGACCCAGATAAGCTTTCCAACCAAAATATGCAAATAATTATGACTAGTGAAAAGAGGCTGTGTTAAACAGACACAACATGAAAAGATACACAATGATGAAAAAAGTGACTTTTATGGACAAAAATATACTTCAGTGTGACTTATCTGTCTGGCCGCTTTAAAGATTTTGAGGTGAAAAGTAATGGTAAATTCTGTAGTCCATTTTTCTAGGTGGTGTTATTCATTTATTAGCCTTTTTGGTGAAACTCAGGCCCTTTCATTGAACAAGAGAATTTCCCAGCATTGTTTACATCACAATACATTTAATGAGTGCTGACAGCCACGTGAGTGACTTCACTGCTTAAATGTGGGACCTACCAGAATGTCTTGGTAGAGGGTCTTGCCGTACTTCTTCTTGTACTCCTGTTTGATGTGCAGCAGGTCCACCTCAGAGCGGCTCACGATGATACGAGTAAGGATCTTTCCTCTGTAGCCAGAACCCTACGAATGCAAATGGCATTTAGACCTGTATGTATTCAGCTTCATCATTTGTTAGTCGACATATAATTGACTATCCTATATCAGCTGGGCAGGGGCAAACCTGAAACTCAAGCACACGCTCACCTTCATTGCCAGGTTGAGTTTTTCAGCGAAGTAGGCAGGCTTGCTCCCAGCACATTTCACTAAGAGACACACAAAGACAGAAGCAGATGAATGGTGAACCCAAACCAGTAAAGTTTTAAGGTACTGGGTGGGGGTTTGGTTGTTGAATGCGTCTTGGAAGCGTTTAGCATGACCTTATCCGGATATGATCCTGATACTCAAGATGCATGAAGTGCTTGGAGTAAACAGTGTCTAAATCTAATCTAATCTCAAAAAGACTCGCTTTTGTTGTAGTGTAGTCTTCAGCAGTGTACATGCACCCAAATCTGATCTCTTCACACAAAGACTCATTGCAAAAAACGTTCCAGAAAAATCGCAAGCGTGATTGCGTTTAGCATAGCACGGCCCCCGCAAGTTGCAACACCTCATTCTTGTCATGCTTCGACTCCTGAAATCAAGTAGGTCTGACAGGGTGTGGCAAATAAAGGACAGAAAGTTCCCTTCGTGGTGCGGTTAACCATTGATTTTGGGTCAAGTGTCTTGTTCCAAGCCACAGAGGGGGCTGCCAGCAGCTGGGAAACCATGACGTCATCCGTTGTAGCTGTATAATAGCACCACTGAGCTCAAGGTGATAAGAACAATTGTGAAGTTAAATGTCTTACCAACAGCAACCAAGCAGTTCTCAATGTCTCCCTTCAGCTCCAGGTCGATTGCTTTGGCCACATCCACCTTGCTGTACTTGGAATACTGCTCAAACACTGGAGGGCAAACAGAATGAGACGGTAAGCACACTGGACAGCTTCCTGGAAATGAAGTCGTAGATGGCATAAATGTTTACTTGCCATTTGAATAAGTGCAATTTATTTATCTTTTTCTGTTCATTTTATGCAATTACATCTTACAGTGGTCAAATTAGGTTGTCAGATAACTATGAGCATTTCCATATGTCTGCTGGAGCGGTTTAAATCACTAGACACTAAAACAGAAGAAACATGTTCTCTAGAAGAATCAAGCTTCACTATCTTGCATTCTGATGGGCGAATCAGAGTTTGGCACATCTCTATGGGAATGCACAGTGGCAGCTATAAAGTTTGGTAGAGGGGGAATAATGGTCTGGGGCTGTTTTTCAAGTGATAAACTCTCACAAAAAGTGTTTTTACTACTTTAATGAGCGAGAGTGATGAAATTCTGGTGGAACATTGCATGTCAGATATTAAAAAAACTGATTATAAAAATCTTTTCATACATCAGCAGAACATGTCCCAACTTAGGAACGCACACAACTATATAAAAAGGGTATAAATGGTTTGGCCAGCTAGGAATAGCCTTTGACGGTACACATTAGCCACAAATTCAGCCTAATCTGTATGTGTGCGGGTTCAAAAGTCTCAGCAATACATTGCTCAACTTTTCCAATTTTACAAGCAGATCCCAGTTCATGTGAATAGAAGGTTACCTTTCCTGAGCTGAAGAGCGCTCCTGCTGGTCAGGATGTCAATGAACACAGTGCAGTCTGTGCCTTTCCTCTTTTCTCCGGCCTCATACAATGCCTGGAGAGACGTGTAAGGAATGTGACATCACACAAGGCCGACAAGCACATACATGTTCTACAAGCTAAATGCGTTCATTTTATTTTTACAATTTTACATTCCTTACAATTTTACAAGCGAACAACCAGATTTTTCTTATTATTAATACTATAATTTATCATTATTATTACTACTACTAATTAGTAGTAATAATAATGATGAATGATTACTGTAAGCAATGTGCAATCTGTCTTGGTGCGTTATTATTGTTTGTCAGTGCCTGCTGGTTGTGTATATATATTTCCAGTGTTTATATATGTGTGTATATATATATCTCCACTATGTACATATACAAATACTTAAACAGGTTTATATACACATCTATATTTACATACACACACAAATGTCTATATTTATATTTTTGTATTATTTGTATAGTGTGCTGTTTATATTATACTGTTGTATAGCTTTATTTTATTGTTTTTGCTGCTCTTAACTTTGTTCTGTCCACTTTCTGCCATAGCAATACGAACTTCCCACTTGTGGGACTTATAAAGGGTTATTCTTAACTTATCTGGCTCAGTTTACACACACACACACACACACACACACACACACACACACACACACACACACACACACACACACACACACACACACTTACCCTGGCATCCTTGTCTGCCTGATCCTCATTCACGACCCGATCTTCACTTCTGGCAGCCTGCAGAAATGTATGAGAAACAGATGTGATGTTTCATTCCTTGCACACACAAGTTCACTGAAACTCTTGTGTGCAGAAATCAACAACCCACCTTGCAGAGGGCCAGAAGGGCTTTCCTGAAGTCTCCGCTTGTGTCTGACTTGATGTCGTCCTCCAGTTCCTTCTTGAATTCTGCAGAAATGCAACTATATTTAGAGCCTTATTTCTGAGAACAGTGTTTTCACCCATTTTGGCTGCTTAACCCTAGTATAGACCTCTATTATTCCAGCCAAACTACCAGCTATGCTACAGAACAGGAGTGGTTCACTGAAAAATCTGTTTCACACCTTTCCTCAGTGAGTGAAAGTGAAAGTGAGCAATCATCTAACAAAATATGTAAATTAAGAACTAAAAAACATGCAGCTGACAAATACTATATAAGATTATACTGCATTACACAGAATACACATTGCTCCATAGACAACAATGAAAAGGAGATTTAAAAATGGAATATTTCTGCACATTTTAGTGCACAATTTCTATTTTTTGTCTGGCTTAACATAATAAATAAAACATAAAAAGGTGCCATATGTTCTATTCAGCAAATAAACTTTAAGGGTGAATTAACATGTGCAGAAGTGTGTTTTCTGAAGTGTGAGGTCGCACAGCGTACCATCTTATCAAATCCAATATTGATCTTATGTTAACAAAAAAGAGCCCCGAAAAAGAGCTTGTATTAGGAGATTCACCAGGAAGTTCGAACACACATCTACCCACCCCAGAACTATCCGTACCCTGGTCAAATATCTGTGTTACTTCATCGCACTATAGAACCAGCGAAAACGCAGGGGTTCTTTCGAGGTTATGTGGTGGCTGCATTTCCCAAATGACACTAAAGTGATAACACTAAACACAAGTGCAACGACAGAGGAACATGCATGCCAAGCTGGAACATATGAGTGGAGTTAAAAATGGGATCAGCCACGCTACATTACAGTGGGAAAATGGCGAAAGTGGCCAAGCTTACCATCCTTGTAGGCCTTTTTGAGCTCTCTGATCTCTCTGTTGTTTCTGGAGGCCAGAATCTCAATCAGGGTGTCTTCATCTGTGCCCAGGCCCTAAACATAGAGAGAGAGACACTTCAGACACTTCCTTCTTCAGTTTCTTCACTGATTGAAGAAACAACCTATGGAGCTACAAACCGAATTTGACTTTACGGTGCTAATCAAGGTATTCTATTTAACAGAGTGGGCTGAAATGTGTTAGATAGCGGGCGGTCACCTTCATGGCCAGTTTGAGCTGCTGGGCGTCGTACTGAGCGGGAGTCCTCAGCAAGGCCAGAACCACGTCCTCCAGCTCACCATTCAGAGCGGATTTCAGGGCTCCCTCCAGTTGCTGCACCCAGGGCATACAAGATTAGTCTCACACGCTTCAATATCTTAAAGATACATGGATCTGAAGGCTCATTTAGATTGACCACCTCACAACAACTAAGATCTGTATTACTGCAATGTTTAGTTGAACGCATGGTTCACTGAATGTGTTGGACCAGGCATCAGCATGGGAATAAAGGAAAGTTGCCTGCAACAGTACTAAACATGACCTTCATACAAACACCATTTAGTTCATGTAGCTCATTTTGATCAGTTCGGGAGATGGCTATCAGGCTAGCAAGCTCCTCTATTCATATTCAGAGTTAGGCTTTGAGCTGATGTTTTTTTGCTGATGAACTGCAACATACAAAGTATAGAATAAGTTACTAGAATATCTTACAAGCTTCAAAATGTCCAGGTTTTTGGTAGCTCTGGTAGAAGCAGTATTAAACCCAGTGTGAGGGAAAACAAATGTATTAGCATAACACAGGAAGTCCCATAGAGGCACTAGCATCGTTGTGGTGGTAATTTAAAGAAAAAGCTACATATAAGGCGATGGTTTCCATACTAATGCATGACGTCATGAATCCCAGTGACAGATATGTATCTATTAATATAAAGCAAAATATTTTATATGATATATATATTTTAATAATATATATATAGACTCAAACTGCATGATAGAGGTCTAAACACTTTTATATATATTCATGATTAAATTTTAAAAGTTCATGACTGTAATAAACAGGGATGGGTGAGTCGCTTGCTTGGAAATGAGCATGTTTTGGTGGAAGAATTGCTTATTGCGATTATTATTATTATTAACAATAAATCAAATTATTTACTGAACTTTATACTGCATATGCCTATATACTGCCATACTGTATCTATTAAATATGCCCATGGTAGATGCTCTTGTGGTTTATTGTATTATTTGAACGTCTTTGCTATTATTCTTGAAACAGTAAAACAAAAGAATAGTTTGGACACTTCTGAAACCATAAACAAAGTAGTCATGGTGACCACTCAGTGGGTGAAAGTGAAAGTGAGCGAGCGTGTGGGTGTGTGAGGCTTTTGCAGCTTTTTTCGGTGGGTGAGGGAGTCTTATGTAGGCTTGAAGTGAGTCTCTTTGCTTCACTTGAACACGTTGGTGCGTGTATCTTAGTGTAATGATTACAGAGTGAGTCTCTTGGCTTTAGTGAATGAGCGCCTTTCATAGCTTTACTGGCAACATCTCATGGTTTTAACTTGCGCAAGCGCTTAGGATTTGAAGAGTTTACTTTTGTGAGAGATTAATGAGGGTTTGCTTTAAAGAGCTCCTCCTCAAAAGTCGCAGAAGTGAGATCTCACCTTGCCAGAGGCCTGCTGATAGGCGGCTTTGATCTCCTGCCGCTGGGCATTGCTCCTCTTAGCGAGCACCTCAATGATGGTGCCCTCATCCACACCTGAAACCATCGCAAAGGAGCTGACATCAGTGACAGAAAATAAAACACAACACTGAGGACAGATTTAATACACCAGTCTGGGTCGCCTCAATACAGTCAAAGCTGTACACACACACACACACACACACACACATATATATATATATGTGTGTATGTATGTATGTATGTATGTATATATATATATATATATACATATATATATAAAAAAATGTATGTATGTGTGTGTGTGTATATATATATATGTGGGTATATGTGTGCACACACACGTATGTGTGGTGTGTGTGTGTGGGGGTGTGTGTGTGTATATATATACACACAAATACATACATATACACACACACATACTATATATATAATTTTATAGTGTAAAATATATTACTGATATTACTGTACTGACCTTTCGCCTTGATGGCTTTATCCAGAACGCCAGCATCCCCACTGGCGCTGAACTGAGGAGAAGCCGTTACTGTTCCCTGGACACCCTACACACACCAAACACACCATTAAATCCCCTTCTCACACACACACACACACACAGCCTATACACACTCCAGCCACACCCTGCTAAAGGTGAACAGGCCACACACACACCAACCCAAGAACAAAAGCAAGTGTGTGAGAACTTTTCGAAGAATGTTTTAAAGGTATCAAACACACCCCTGCTTTACAGAAACGAAACACTCCTCAGGGACCAAGCACTGACTCGCTGCAGACACCTCAACCAAGAGGCTCTACAGGGTCATCTGAGCTGCATGTAAAGACATTTATATCAAAATTTCCCACTGAATCTCGACATTAGCAACCAATGTCATTACAGACTTCAAAATACAAGATTAAAAAGATACATTTTACCATTAAATGCATTTTACCCCATCGAGAGTAACAGAAAGGAAGAAGTGAGCCTATAGACCAAACCAGAACGGCTGCAAATGTACAAGTTGGTGGTTCAACTAGTCAGTGGCAGAAACGGCTCATTTTAAGTAGGACTAAATACAAAAATATTCGTACTGATGGCGACACAGTTGTTTTGGGGGGCTGCGACACCAAATACATCACAGCAACACACAGTAAAGTTTTGGACAACTCCAAAATCAAAAGCAGGTCGAGCAGCCATAAGCAGTTTAACCCCAGTGTGGGAAAGTGACACTGCTGGCCTGCTGCTAAAACACTGCAAATCCCAAAGAGGTGCAAGCAGAAATCGACATGTTCTGTTATGGTCCTAAGAGCTTTACATAAGTAATCATAAGTCTAAACACAACACTGTTAATGGTAGAGCATGAGAGGAATGGTTTAATGATATAATTTCAAGCCTAGCTTGGACCAGTGGCTTTAGTAGTTGGTGGTGCTCCTGGAGATCCACGATCCTGAAGAGCTTTATTCATCTTAACATGCAACACTCTGCATCCGATGCAGCCAATCAGGGACTTGTGAAGAAGTTAAGCAGCTGGAGTGGGCGTGGAAGATCGTTGTGGGAGCTGGATTTTTCAGAATGGTAGATCTTTTGAGTCAGTGGTATTTACAGTGCAAAAAAGAACTCTTAAATCTGGTCAGTATTTCTCATTATGAGTTTGTTGTAATTATTTTTAGCCACTTCACTCATTCTACAGAAACGGCCTTGTTAGTTTTTGAACATCAAAAAAAAACCCCCACTAAATTATCCATCATATCGTGAAACAAGTAAAACCTCTCTCTCTCTCTCTCTCTTATATATTTATATATCAATATCTAATCTCTCTCTCTTATATATTTATATATCAATATCTAATCTCTCTCTCTCTCTCTAATATATATATATATAAAAAAAAAAAAATATATATATATATATATATATAATCTCTCTCTCTATAATACATACATACATACACACCTACTGATATCTATCTATATGCATATGTTATACAATAGTCTCTTAATGAGAAGTGTTAGTTAATATAAACTACATTTAAGATACATAAGACAGCAAGTCTGCATTATAATCTTAGCTGGGGGGCACAGACCCCACCCTCTATAACTCACACCCTGTTCACAAGTTCACATGCTGTTTTAGGCAATCATTTCAGTTTCCAAGAGGCACGTAGAGAGTTAAGGCCTTTTCCTCTCCCACCAAAAAGGAGGACGGGTTAGAAAGGGAGGGGCTCGGCATACCTCTGACTCATACGCTCCTGACTGTGGTCTCTCTCTCTCTCTTTCTCTCTCTCCATCTCTCTCTGCCCACTTTTCTCCCTCTCCTCCTTCTTTCGTCTTCTCGTTCTCTCTTTCTCCAATCCTCCCTTCCTCTTCTCTCTCCTTCTTCCTCCTCTTTTCTCAGTGATTCACTAGACCTTCCTCCTCCCTCTCTCACTCTTTAACTCAGTTACTCTCTCTCACACACTCTCCCCCTGCTCATTTTTTCCACACACTGAGGAAATGAAAAAATAGCGAGAGAAAAAAAAACAGAAGGGGAGCCACTCCTTCCTCACCAAGTCATCGGGCGCGCCCAGATAGACGGTCTGCTTGAGAAACTCCTGGATGAAGGACATGTTGGGTGGATCTGCAGGAATAAAATCTCAGTCAACATCACAGCATAGTAAACCTTCGATCTCGGCCAAGACTGGCCAAGACTGGCCAAGACAGCAGCCTGCACAAACTGCACAGGGGTGGGGGGCTTATCACCCTCACTGGCTGCCAGTGCAGTGATGTGATGCTGTCAGGAATCCCACATTACTTTCTCTCCTCCTTGCCAGTCTAAACTCATTGCACAAAATAAATCTTTCAGTCCTCATGTGTGTACATCTGACATTTCTGCACTTCTTTAAGACATTTCCCCCCAAGTTTTACAAGGAAATTAGCACTGGCACAGCATTTGAACTCTTTTCAGACAGTTTTTTAAAAAGTAGACAAGCTATTTTGCAACCTAAACTTGGATTAGAGAAACAAAACAACATCCAGAAAGCTCCAGAAAGTACAAAAAGCTAAACTAAACTAATCCTGACACTCCAGCTGAGAGAACCTCAGCTCTGTACTCACCAAAAGGCACTCTGAGAGAAGCTGAAGACACAGGGAGGAAAGTGAAGCCCTCTCATATATACACACGGTCTCACTTTTTCTCCACCCGTTTTCCGTCCGTCCACGCCTTTCACGCACCCTGATTGGGTACAAGCGTCGAGCGATCTGCGCTCTGATTGGCTACCTGTTCGTCCAACGCGGAAAACGGGTGAGAAAAGAAAAAAACAGCCCCCCAGGTGTTTGTGTTGTGGGTCTCCTAGATTTTTTTTTTTTTTGCTAGTGGGCGTGGCTACATGACAACAAACCAATGAATTCCATCATACCGCCACACCCGGGTGCGGCACTTCCTTAGCCCACAAGCTAACTCGCTTTGTTTTTATTTTGGTCAGGATGGAAATAAGAAAAGACTATTAAAAATACACATATTTTTTCTCCAGGATGGTAAAAATGAAATTGTGAGGAAATTTAGTCAACTGCTGTCACATTTTATGCTGAATTTTTAACCTTTTGACATTTTTCCCTATAATGTTTTTAGCCACAAATGCTACAAAACGTCTGACAGGACACTCAGCTACTTATAGGTATTTGTTCAGGCTATAAATCGATATTTTTGATATTTTTGATATTTTTCTATTTTTCTGCTTTTCTATTTATTTTTACATTTTATTTTTGTCCTCCAGACTGTTAGTGCAATTGGAAACGGCCTGCCTCAGAATCTGACAATTTATGTATTATGTACTATTAAAGTATTATTTTAATTTTTATTTTACATAAATAACGTGCATTCGCGCTGTGTTTTAATGCTGTGAGACCTGTACCAAAATGTCGTAGCGCAATTAGCGAGATTTAATAGTGTTAAGTAGCTACTTACCTCAAACGTTTGATGCACCATTTTGGTTTCATGCTAAATAGGCAGTCATTTTTTACTAATAATTTAAAATACCAGATTGGGCTTAAAACAGCTAATCATGTTATTTATTTTGCAACTTTGGCTAATAGAAAGCACTGGAAATGTTCCGGTGTATCACTTAACCCATGCAATGTGAGCTCTGGGTATTAAAAAAATCACCTTAAAAAGCATGTTTAAATGCAACTTGCAACACTACCGAACCAGGTCTCCTGCATTCCAAAGACATCTCAGGTACGTGCACCTAAAGAATCAAAGATAAAAAACTGTGTTAGGTCTTTTAAGGGTGGAGGTGCCAGCCTTGTAAGTACATTGGTGGGTGTGTTGGCGTCAGACCATCCGTGCAGTTACCATACCTGTTTTGTCAATGTTCTCCAGGCTTGTCGGCCCATGTCTCTTAACAGGACTGAGCAAATACCCTTCCTGCAGAACATTTCAGCCATTCCTTTACAAATGCCACTTCTAGCCTACTCATTTACTCCACGGGGAGGATTGTTCACCACTAATATAATGCTGAGGCCTGTTTGAGAAGAATGCTTTGACTTACAGCAGTGATGGCTAATTTGAGTTTTTTTTTCCTTCTCTGTCACACCTAGAGCAGCTGGGTAATGATGGGTTGGAGACAACAACAACAACACAAGTGCTGTGACCTGCTAAGAATGGAATAGTTGCACAACAAGATCTGGGGACGGCCATTAGAAAAGGGCTAATTCTGGATGAGAATGTAGACTTATTTGGGTGGGAACAAACTGAATGAGAAAGGTGGGGCTCCCTGAAGGTGGGGACAGCCCTCTCATCAATATTATCGGACAGTAACCCTGTGGAAGAGTATTTCTAGTAAGGAAATCTGCCACTCGGTAATGTTTTCCGGCTTGGTTACACACTAGGCGGCACTCCCAAAAGTCCAAAATGAATGGGTTCCTATGGAGCATTCTTGTAAAATTAGTATTTCGTTTTGTACAGACAAATATACGTGGTTGCTCAAGACAGAAAGGCTTCAGTTATATCAACACTGCTGTCTTTTTTTTTTTTTTTTTTTAGCATTTTTCAACATCAACTCACTAATAAATCAGCCCTCAGCAGCAGTAATGCTAAAGTCCTGCTGGTCTCCACATCCACCCTGGATGTTTTTTCTGGATTCTACCCTCATTCCAGTCACACTCTGACTCAACTGAAGCCCAAATCCATGCTTTCATGACCTCCCGCCTGGATGACTGTAGTGAACTACTGTTTGGTCTGCACTGCAAAGCTGCAGTATGTGCAGCTTCCAGCTGCCAGAATTTTCACCCTGGCAGCACATCACCGCTACCCTTATGCACCTCCACTGGCTCCCGGTTAAGTCCCGTATCTCATGCAAAATCAACCTCCTCGCTCCTCAGTACCTATCGGAACCCCTACACCCCATCTCAGATCCTGTGGCCCACAGACAAGGGCCTACTCTCTATCCCCCACACCAGACTGAGGTCCTTTGGGCACAGAGCCTTCAATGCTGCGGTCCCCTCTCTCTGGAACTCGTTGCCCCCTGGCATTCGCAACGCCCCATCTCTAGACATCTTTAAAAAACACCTATTCTCCTATTCACCTGTTCTCCAAGGCCTTTGGTCTTTGACTTACTACTTTATGTAAAGGGATCTTGGATTCCTTGAAAGTTGCTACATAAATTAACATTAACATTACAGTACATTCATTTGGCAGACACTTTAATAAAAAGCGACTTACAATTTGAGGAAACTCAAATTTTCAGGACAGCGTGAGAATCAGAGGAGATTTCTAAGTGCTAAAATCTTTATGTAGGGAGTAGTGCATCGGGAGAGGCACTCTGAACAGATGAGTCATCAGCAAGATAGAGAGGGATTCTGCTGCTCTGGTCACATTTGGCAGCTCATTCCACCGGCAGGGAACCAGAATGAGACCAGTCTGGACTGGGTTTGCCTTGTGTGTGGGGATGGCAGAGCCAGACGATGTTGCTTGGAGGAGCGGAGGGAGCGAGCAGGAACATAAGCCTGAATAAGTATCTAAGTTAATATTATTAATATTATTGTTTTTTGTCTATCCAAACTTCATCACATTGGTTTCTGTCATTCTGGGAAAGTACTGTTTAAGATAAGTATGGGTGTATGGGTGAGAGAGTCCCATCACCGCCAGTAGGACATTCCGGGAATTTCATTAAACTTTCATGATCGTTTCCACGCCTTCAGTGAACTTTAATTTTAACCTAGACTGTCGAGACTATTTTGAGCCTAAACACATTTTCTGATGGGCTGATTTAAGAGAAAAACAGCTTTTGGGGTCTGTTCTGTTCTTCTGATTTTTCTTATTGACTATGCACACTTTGTGCATTGATATATCGTAAAATCTTGTTCTTCCAGTTAAATTTAATTCAGCATTAGCGAGCAGTCTGAAAACTAGGCCTTTCAGGGAAAGAAACAACGTATAGCCTAAAGTTTGTGGACACCCAAGATCGCATAGCCATACCTCCACAAACAAACACTCGCAGTAGAATGGGTCGTACTGAAGAGCTCAGACACTTCAAACATGGCACTGTCATAGAATGTCACCTTTGCCACCTGTCTGTTTGTAAACATTTTGCCCCGCTAGATCTGCCCTGGGACAACAGTAAGTGCTATTATTGTGCAGTGGAAGCATGTAGGAGTAACCACAGTTTCACAAACTCACAGACCAGGGCCAACAAGTGCTGAAGTGCAAATCAGGTGAGAATCACCTATCATCTCATCTGTTGCATCACAGCCTACATAATTCCAAACTGCTGAATGAAGCAAGGTCACACGAACTGTGCATCTGGAGCTTCATGAATGCCTTTTACAGGACTGTGCGATTTCAGCAGTCTTATGAGATCATTACAAATCACACTGCGGCATGGATCTAATAATTTTGGTTACGATGTGTGTAGATGTATGATGGTGTGTGTGTGTGTGTGTGTAGACGTACGATGGTGTGTGTGAAGGTGTGTAGATGTACGATGGTGTGTGTGATGCTGTGTTTTGATTGGCTGGTCAGTAGTCGTAGGTCGTTGTAGCACACACACTGTGAGATGATCGTCCTAAATTTCTGACCTTGTCTGAAAATAATCGCAGGCTGTCTTTGGTCGCCGTGACGACGGCCGTCTTTGAACCTCTCTCGCAGTATGACGTAGGACCACCGTTTAGGAACCACAACCTAAGAAATCAACACGATTGTTTCACGATTGTCATCTTTCGTCTGGGACAGCCCAAAATCATACAGTATATATTGGGCATAAGAACACTACATACAATGCCAGGCACTGGCTGTAATGGAGTAAAGCTCACTGCCACTGGACTAGTAGTAGAGCAGTGGAAATGCATTTCTTGGAGTGATGAATCACACTTTTTACCTACCAGTCTGATGGACGAATCTGGGTTTGGCGAATGACAGTTTGGCCCTTTCCTGTCTCAGCATGACCATTTCCTTGTGCACAAAGTGAGGTTCATGACAGCAAGGCTTGGCGAGTTAGGTGTGGAGGAACTCAGAGTGGCTTTAACCCATTTGAACACCTTTGGGATACGTTGGAACACTGATTAGGAGCCAGGCTTCCTCATCCAACATCAGTTCCTGAACTCACAAATGCTCTTTTGACTGAGTGGGCACAAATTTTGGAGATACATTACAAAATTTTGTGGAAAGCCATACCATATGAGACTACTGTGTTACTGACCAAAGAAAAAGGTTAGGTTAGGTTTTCATTGATTTTTTTCATGTATCATGTCCTTCTACTTTCCGAAAGTGGACCAAGTACACCTTTGATGAAGCCAAACAATGTTTCGAGAATGAACGTTAGCTAACTGCTTGTTTTACTTGTGTTATTGATTACTCTGGACGTAAAGAGAACAGGCTAGAAGAATTTGGGAGTGTAGAATCCAGCACCAAAACTTGCTCTGACAAGTTGCCCCCACACATGAGATCACATCTGGCCCTTTAAGACTAGAACCAACAAAGCATTTGATAAGATCCCAGTCCAACTATAATCATTATACAATCACAATACAAAAATGACACTGTAAGGTTATACCATAACCTACAATCTGATGATTCCTCTTCCTCTTCACTTTGCATGATTCAGAGACTCTTAGTGCCACTCCAGGGATTCCAGGCATGACACACCTGTTTCAGCAGGGAGCCTTCAAGCCTTTCCTAAGTTGACTGCCAGTGAAAACATATTGCATACCAGCCCCTGTCAGAATGTTTTCTTAGTATCACCACAATGTATTAATGGACATAATGTCTGAAAAACAGGAATGTAGTGGAAGGTAAACACATGTAAACACTGTTTATGAACCTGTTTTATATTTTTTTACACTTTGCAGGCAGCAAAAGTGATCATAATTTCAACTCTGTGCAAACAAATTGTTATCGACTCTGAAAAGTTCAGACATTTTTTTTTACATTTTACCGTCAGAAGCAGGACAGTGTACCTGCCTCCAAATGCAACCACAATTTTGTGGCAACATTAGCAATGTGACAACCGCTAGTGTGAGTTAGGTATTTGTTGCACAGCTAAAGAATGCTGAGAAAGAAAAATAAACTCAAACAAGACTATAAAACATTCCGCTCGTTCGACTCCATGGACGTGGTTTTGGGATGACGACCAGCTATAAACTGTGGGGAGAGAACTGCGCTGTTGATGTGTCAGAAACTCCGTTACCAGGCTGAGATACACTGGAAAATCAAACCGTGCTGCAAGTTCAGGTTCCTGTATACTTGTGGAAAAGTGCCTTAACTGTACATCAGCGAAATGGAGCTACAAAGCAGGCGTTTCTAAAAAAGTGGCTAGTTATTCTCATATATTGGCCTAAAATTATTCACATGCTCTGTTAGATTCTCATTTAGTGGAGCCCTATTTCAAGCCAATTCCAGGAGCGGACAGATACATTTCCACAAAGCCATTCATTCACAAAAGTGATGGATGACCCAAGTGCATGCATGACAGGACCGATAGGCCCACACGTGCGCATCCAGTTACAATCTCTATCACACACATTGGAAACATGGTGACATTCAGTGGCCTGCACGGCCCAGCCAGGCAAACCAATACCCTCTGAAACCTCATCCACTCACTTGAATATTTCACGAGTGATAAGAATTGGGTTCCTCACGAAAAACAAGCAGCTCTCCAGTCTCGGCCAGACACAGCTGCCAGCACACAGGTAAACCAGCTGCTTCTTTCACTCCATTTATATTTCATATTATATTTTATATCATTTTATATTACATATATGTTTTATTCAGGTGTTACTGACCACTGTCAGAGGAGTCCTTTTTCTAGACTGCTTGTGCAGCTTGGATGGATGGATGGATAGATAGATAGATAGATATGGTTGCAAAAGTTTGGCACCCCTGGTTCAAGTTCAAGTTCAAGTTTATTTATATAGCACATTATTGTACACAAAAGGTCATTCAATGTGCTTTACAGAAATAGAAAATAAAATAAGAATAAATAAGGATAAAATAGAATGGGAGGGATAAAAGAAGTAAAAGAATACATAAAAGAAAATTGAAAGTGCAATTAAGTGCAAATATGGTGTAAATAAGTACACACCCTCTACAGAGACACATTTTAAACATTAAGGTTCATTTTATATCTTTTTATATTATTTCCCAATGTGTTAAACTCAAATAAATAGAAATTGTGCATTGAAACCTGCAGAAATGTTGTATGTTAATGTGTTCTCTATAAAATATAAGACAATAAATAATCATTTGACCAGGGTGTGACAGGAGTGTAGTGGAGTGTGTTTTTACAGAGTTTTCTCTTTCATTATTTAAATGCTTCTTTTTAAGTCCATAAACCCACCTGGGGTTGGAAACTCTCTCTCTCTCTCTCTCTCTCTCTCTCTCTCTCTCTCTCCCCCTCCCTCTCTTCTCTCTCTTTCTTTCTCTGTCTGGACAGGTGGATGTATGCAAATGTGACATCACAAAAACAGGGAATTCAAAACAGGCTCTTCTTGCAGCTTCATTTCATTAACTATGTTCATGTTCCAGTTTTCAATGATATGGGCCCTTTAAAACAAAACAGTTTGGTAAAATTGGGAGAATTCCTAGATGTGCTTCTTCTACTGCCAGTATATTGACTGTGATCACTGACATTTCTGTGTTTCTGTCCTCAGAGCAAACAGACAGACAGACGAGTGCACTCCCGAAAACACCCACCATGTACATGAACTCAGGGACAGAGAACGTCACCCTGTCTCTAAACTTCATGGGAAGGAAGTTACGAAATCACACAGTGGCCCCGGCTGCTAAGCAACGTAAGTTGTCTCACAAACACACACACACACAGCTCATGTGTCATCAGGAGTTGAGTTTTTAGTGGAACGTCAGAACTGATTCAGATTTTTGGGTTGTGAGGTAAGAGAGCGGAGGCATTGTTTTCAAAAGATATGTCATAACCTTCTCACCTTGCAAGAGCAAGGTCTTCAGGGTGTGTCTGTCTGTGAGTGTGTCTGTCCCTGTAGCCTCTATCTGGTTTGCTGCATCTTTTCTTTGCCAGCAGACCAGCAAGTCTGTCCAACTGCAGCTCAGCAAGACAGATTTTATCTTTAAAAGACTTACTGTCCTCGTGGCCCTGTTCCATCCCTTTCTCCCATTTTAGCCTGAACTACTAGGCCTCTAAACTTTGAGTTTGATTCTGCCAGAAGTAGATTCAAAAGTATGTGGACAGCAGACCACATACTTGTTGGACATTCCATTCCAAAACCTTGAGCATTAATATGAAGGTGACCCCCTTTGTGGCTACAACAGCGTTTTTTGCTGTTTGGAGTCAAAAGAGCGTCTGCGAGGTCACGCCCTGATGTTGGATGAGGCCTGACTTATTTAGTTTAGTTTTAGTTCATTTGAAAAGTGTATAAGCAGTCTTGGTTTCATTTCATGTAGTTTCAGTTGCAGTTTTAGTTTTTAGCATTTAGGACGCAATGCTGTGATGATAGGAGGTGTCTAACAAGGATAGGATAAAAAATAATGAAAATGTGGGATACGTTTTACATTTACCTCATTTGGCAGATACTCCATACATGAGTGCTTTTTAGTTTACAGAAAACATAATTATATAATGTATACATATATAAACCACAGAACAACGTATTTCACCATTTATCCATTTTTACAATGATTTATTCAGTGTATTTTGAATTATTGAGTAATTTTCAATTCACTGTCGAGCATGAGTGCTACAGTACCTAAACCCTGTTACAAATAGCAACACTTCACATTGTGTCAATCTGTGATACATTCAGACAGTAACGTGAAAGGTTGTCCGTACCAGAGTTCCTCCACAGCAAAATGGTTAAACCATGTCTCAGTTGATCTCTTTTTGTGTCCAGGAACACGAAAGGCCATTCTTCAAATTGTTGCCACAAAGTTGGAGACACATAATTGTCTAAAACTTTACCTTTCACTGGAAGTAAGCCCTGAAAAACAGCACTAGCCCATTATTCCTCCTCCGCCAAACTTCACTGTTGGCACTCTTTTGGTAGTTTTCTCCTAGCATTTGCTGAAACTTTGTCCATCACACTTCCAGGAAGTGAAGCATGATTCATCACTTTAGAGAGCACATTTCCATTGCTTCAGAGTACAAAGGCTTTACACCATTCTAGCCAATGCTAGCATTGCACAGCTGGGGCTCAGTTTGGTAGCTTTTCTGCTCAAACACACCCAAAAAACCTTCTCAAGTGATCCAGTCAGCAGGTTTTCAACAGATAACTTGAACCAGGTGTTTGAACAGGGGAATCACTCACCTGTTCTGAACACTGGAGCTGTCCACCCCAGGTTGAAAGAGTCATGTCATGATGGGTCTCTGCAGGAGCCTGGGAGAACACTAACCCATCCCACTGTGATGACGAAAGTGGTCCTGCCGGATCCTCCAGAGCGGTCCGAGAACAGCCGGCTGTGTGTGTACGAGAGGAACTGCCAGGGAGTGTACCAGACCTGAGGGAGGAGGTGCAACGCTGCCGACCCTGCAATGTCCACAACACACACCTGGACCGGGAGGCAGATGCAGGTGACTGCTAAAGTCTAAATCTAGCTTTAATCAAAAGGTCCATATGCCAACTCAGAAGATTCAACCCCTGCTATGAAGAATCCTTCAAAAGTACATAACCTTTACTGATACAGAGAATTAAATGAAATAAATCTGAACCCGTAACATTACATTAACTTTGCTTATTTTTAATGTGAAACTGTATATGCTGTTAAGTAATCTAAACAGTTATTTTAAAAGTATTTTTTAATAACTTACTTTAACAAATGAGTTCAAAACACATTTTAATCCACTATTACTGTTTATTTCACATACTGAACAAAAAAAAAAAACACAAAATGTGCCCTGTGCGAAAGTAATGGCACCTTTACGTTTTCTGTTTTCTTTTTTTCCAGTATGCTAAACTCCATTTGCATTTGGAACGATGGATTTTTGACTTTTCTTTTTTTTTCTTGTAAGTTGGATACTCTGGAACTAATGTAGCAACGCCGAAAGACAGAAAGAAAGACAAAATGGGAAAACAAGGGGGTGTGGCTGGACCTGAGCTACCTTTTTGCCCCGTTGCTTTTCTATGTTCATTTCTACCGCTAAATATAGTAAACTCAACAAGACATCATATCATGCAGTGTGCTGTTTGCAAAGCAGTTAGTGCATTATTACAACCATTTTAAGTTTCTAAAAATTTCTGCAAAATAATTAAATGGTGTAGTACATTTGAAAAAGTAAGCACTCTTACGGAATGTTGATAAACTCTATACATTTTACATTTATATTATGTTTTTCAGCATTTATATTGCATCTTTAAATCTGTTATAACTGGCAATAACTCAACTGTGTACTGATTCCTTCTAAACTCTTAACAATGTTAAAGTGTAACAGGTAAATACATTTTGTAACAAATAAATAAACCAATAAATAAACTATCCAAATGGTCAAATTGACCTTTTCTGGGATGACTCTTAATGTCTGGGCCAAATGCTACTGTATGTTTCCATAGGATGCAAGACCTCATAAATACTCAGTGCCTCAAATACACACCATAACCATGAGGGCATGTTTCCTCTGCAGGTGTAAGAACCTTTGGTACCAGAAAAATGGAACTGTGCTTTTTCCATTGGCCATTGGTCCAGCAATCCAGTACTGAAGGGTCCAGTGTTACAGTTTTTGGTACCTGCTCAAGACTTGTACCAGAGGTACACAAGGGTAGGGGTTGCATGGACTACTTCATTAGTCAGCTAGTCGATTAATAAATCCACTAGCTGGTGCTGTGGGCAGCAGTCAAGGACAGTGCCTCAAGTACAGGAAGGAGAAGCACCAGAAATCAGTTTTTTTACTTAAAGAGTGCTATTTGTGTGGAAAAACAACACAAGAGGAAACCAATTCCACTGCAAGTCGTGTAAAACTTGCAGGTAGGTTTTAAGAACCTGGTAAGTGCTATTAAACATGGCGGCCGATCTGCAGTTTTTTAGCATGGTCATTTCCATCACATCCACCACGATAGGGTGTAATCAAAAGCGACAAGGGCACGTGATGTATGTAGTAGTGGAGAGGCAACCTCTTTACACATGGCAGTGCCACATTTCAGGGGATCTTGTGGATCCAGAACATCTGAATGACTCACTTGACATTTGATGAGTTATGCTATATTATTGGACCCTCGTGGGACCTACCGTATCAGGCTTAAGAAAGCCTGTTCCACCAAGCTCATATCCATCCATATCCATCTTTCTTTTTGAATTTCATGTGACTTTTCACATCATATCATGTGACTTAAAAATGTATTGTCCATTTTATTATTGTCTGAAGATTTTTTAGATTACGCAATAAGCAGGCTTATAGAAACTCACCTGATGAGTTCAGAACATGATTCAAATCAGGTCAGAGGAACGCACCCACACATTGCACATAAGCGTTTGAACTCTGCTCCTAGGTTAGATAGTGCAGGAATGCTGTCTCTACCCACAAAGAAAGAGGACATGCATTTAGAGAATGAGGGACTACTTTCACCCATTGACAGGAAATAACTTTGAGGAGGTTAAGAGTCAAATGCTTTGAGCAACGTGCACAAAACCAGCTGGTCCTGACTGACTTGACCATTCTTGAAAATAAATCATTAAAGCTAATCCAATTGCTGCAATCCCCTTAGCAACACCTTCCACAGCTCAGAAAACAGGTAACATGACCTGTCTGTTTGCAAAGCTGGTTACATGTCAAAACAGAGAACTGTCCTGGATATGGCAAACAATCACTGATGGGTTTGTGGACTTTGTGCTTGCGAATGAACATCTTTGTACACCAATTAGTCACACCATTAAAACCACTGACATGTGAAGTGAATAACAGTGATTATCCTGTTACAGCGGCAACTGTTAAAGGGTGGGATTTATTAGGCAATGAGTGAACAATCAGTTCTTGAAGTTCATGGGTTGGATTGTTATGGTTAGATGACGGGGTCAGAGCATCTCCAGAATGGCACGTCTTGTGGGGTGTTTCCAGTATGCAGTGGTCAGTACCTACCAGAAGTGGTTAGAGGAAGGACAAATATTATAGAGGGTCATAAGTCCACAAGACTTATTGATGAGAGTGGGGAAAGAAGGCTAACCTGTCTGGTCCAATCCCACAGAACTACTGTAGCACAAACTGTTGAAGTTATGTGAAGGTTCTTTACACATTTAAGTGTTTCCTCACACTCACACATCTCATTTACAAAAATGGTTCTTTCGGGACATGCAAAAGGTTCTATTTTGAACATTGTTCCAAAAGGCTTGAGGGGTCATTAAGGTGGGGGGGTCACTTGAGGCAAATCTGAGATGAGCCTTGGGAAAGTTGTGCAGCACAGTTTGGTGATTACCAAGCTCATACTACCAAACTATGCTGGACACTGGCCCTCCAGGAAGATATAGGTTACTATTCTCAATATATGGCAATGTATTTTCAATATGGGAAATTTATTGAGCAACAAAAATATTCTGTAAATGGCTGTTTAACATGTGAAGGGACCTGGAAACGTGCTGGTACCTCATGGCTGAGGAAGGGACGACTCAAGTGGAATAACTTCAAGCACTGGATCAGTTCAGACCGCCGTGCTCAGCCAAATACCTCTGCTGCCAAAGGTATTACAGTCACAAGAAAAGCCTAATCCATTTCTGGAAGTGTGATCCAATACGGCCAGATGATATCTCTGTGTCTCCTTGTGTGTGTGTGTGTGTGTGTGTGTGTGTTTTAAACACTCTTTTGATTTAATCCCCAGGACTAGGCAGCTCTACAGCAGGAGACCGAGAGAACGACACACCGGTGGATGTGAAGATTTTCATCCCTTATGATTCTGCCAAATTGTGTATAACCCAAGTACGAAGATTCTTTTTACTCTGGACAAGTAGTAGAATTCTACTCAGGACATGGAAGGTTCTGGAATCGATCTCAGCCAGGTTAATTTCTGTGTGGAGTTTACACGTCCACATGTTACTCCCATGTCCTCCCTTTGGGTAGGTTTCCACTGGGAGTTTCAGTTTCCTTCCACAGACCAAAGACAAGGATGTCAGGTGAATTGGAGATGCTAAATTGCCCCGAGGTGTGACTGGCTGTGCGTGAGTGTGTGTGCCTGTATGTCTTCCCTGTGATGGACAAGGGTGTTTCTCCCCCTTTCGTCCTATAAACCACTGTGATGGGTGCCAGCACCCCCCCCCCCCAAACCCTGGTTTGGATAAGTGAGAAAATGACTGTGTGGCTGCTGTAAAACCAGTGTTAGGAAACACCCAAACATTTGTATTTTGGCCAAAAAAATCTACTCGCAGCAAGGAATAAAACCGGCACCTCTTCCGATTCTCTTCATTCAGTGCCTGGCATTTTACCGCTGAACCACCAAGGGGGTGTTAACAGGCTGTCTCTTACCAAGCCATTTATGGTTAAGGACGGCTGAAAGCGCGTAAAGCTGCGTTCATGGGCTGATTGTTTTTAATTAAACCACAACAAACAGTGACACACGTATTTTTTTAATAACTGAAGTCTGTTAATGAGTGTGCTGTGTGTTTTGCTCCATGTTTGTTTTTCCAAGTTTGTGTTTTTCCATGTTTTGTCCCTTTCTGGCCACCTTAGTCGTGATGTCTCAGACTCTCTCTCCGACACACATTTTCAGGCCGATCATCCTCTCTCTCTCCCCATGCATGACAGAGGCAACTCGACCACAAAAATAAATTTTTTAGACGATCAATACTCTGCTCCTGATCAACTGATCAAAAATATACGCCGGATATTAATAGACGTTTTGACATTGCCCATATTTCAAAAACTGTAGGAGAAGAAGAGATGCCAAATTCCAACTATAATGATTAATAATAATAATAATAATAATAATGATAAAAATAATAATAATAATATTAATAATAAAACTTAAGAAGAGCACTCGTGTGATTCCTTCTGCAATCACACTAATATTTAGTATTCCTTGAGCTTGTGATTTCAGTTTACAGAATGTAATGTTTTTGAAGGACCTATTCTTTAGGAGGTGTAGCTCAGTCAGTGCCATGATGGTGAACACAGGTCTCGTTGTTTGAGACGGAGCCTGAGATTCCCTCAAGCTCTTCTGTCGTCACATGACAGTCATTCCTTCCGTGGCCCATGTGATGATGTGTTTTGCTCTGGCAAACAAGCTCATGGGCTGTTGAGTGTTTTTATCATTTGGTCATACATGCTGATCTGTCGCAGTTCATCTTTGAGAGGCATATGATGGGACCTTTAACAGACATCAGTTATTCTGGCTCAACTGTCTTTACTTTGTCTCATTTTCTTTGGGTGGGTATGATGGCCCTCCCTCTCCCACCATCACCAGCTATGCTTGCCAGTGAGGGCATCTGTTATAAGGGAATAAAGGAACTGGCAGGTAGTGTTCTCTTCCAAGAAAGTTGAAGCATCTGCAAGCCTTTTGGTGGTGCAGCAGTAAGATGTCGGGCACTGAAAGAAGAGAATCAGAAGGTCACCGGTTTGAATCCATGGTGCAAGTAGATTTTGGGGCAGCTGGTTGCCTGGTGATTAGGGAGTTGCCCCCACAATCCCAGGACTACTAGTGGCACCACTGAGGTACCCTTGAGCAAGGTATCATCCCCACACACTGCTCCCCGGGCGCTGCATCGGTGGCTGGCCACTGCTTCACTTGGTGAATGGGTTAAATGCAGAGAAAGAATTTCACACAGTGTGGTGTATTCACGTGTGACTATAAGGGCCACTTTACTTACTTTAGTTGTACAAATTCAGTCAGCTATGTTTCATCTGAAAGAACATTAAACAGAGAAACTAAGATGTTATCTTGGGTCTGATGGCAACCGTGATGTGGTGACAATGAAGCGTCTATCACTGTACCAGATTGCCGATGACATGATGGCCATGAAGAGTCGGCATCTTGAGATGGTTAAGGAGCTGGAGGAGAATTTCCTCATTGCATCACAGGAAAATCAGGTAACACTGAAACCACCACTAAGCTGCAAGCAGGAAGAAAACAGGCTTCTATGAAAATAAGTACCAATACTACATACTAGTGCTAACAAGAGTAACAGTACTCATCATAAAGCTACTTTGAATTGAACTCAGGGCAAGTGTTGGTTCAGGTTTAGACCAGGGCTGCCCTTTACTTGTTCTAGAGAACTACCACCCTGCAGGCCCCAACCCTAATCTAACACACCTGATCCAGGGTGGTAGAGCTCCAGGAGCAGGATTTGACACCCCTGGTGGGCATTTTGAGGAATGGGCATCCCTGGTCAATACCCTGTCTCTGTGAGGTGACAACATGAAAATCACATCTTTCATTAGTGGCAAAGCTCCTAAAATAACTAACGATGTATGACAGGGATCTCTTAGCTGATGTCTAGCACAGGAAAATCACCAAACTGTCCTGGGCACCAGCCCTCCATCTCTTCAGGATCTCCTTTTTGTGGTTATAAGACTTTCTGGGAGTTCAGCTGTTTGACATGCAGGTCATTTGGACACCTGTAGCATCGCTTTCTGTGTTTTAGCAGGAAAGAACAGTGCTCAAAATCAGGAGCCATTACCAAACCAAGCTGAATGTGCTGAAGAGGGTCCTGGGAATCTACCAGGAGAAGGTGGAGAGAAGAAACGCCTTGTATGATGAAAAGATCAAGGTGAATTCAAAGTCATAACCATGTTTTTGTTACCAAATCATTGGTTTTGCAAAGCCTAAACAGAGCAATAACACACTTGTTATACAGACTAGAACAGTTCTGTGGAACACCATGTATTTACACATATCTACACTTTATGTTCAAATATATCCAGACATCTGCTTGTCCAGTGTTTCTTCTGCAAGCAAGGATATTATTAAGGACCCCAACCCCAATGACTGCAGCAACAACCACTGCTCTTCTGGGAAGGCTAGATTTTGGAACATAGCAGTGAGGATTTGATTGCATTCAGTCATGGGAGCATTAGTTAGGTCAGGTACTGATGTTGAGTGATTTGTTCTGGTTGCCACACAGATGCCACTCCATCTTATCCCAAAGGTACCGGGGATTGGATATCCCACTCTGTTGGCAATCCTCCTCTAAGAAGCTCATACAACTTGTCTCGGCAATGGGTGCGCCCTAAAGTAGCTGAATCTACTAGTTAGAAGAGACGTCTGGATACTTTTGGATATAAAGTGTTCATTTTGCTCTAATCTTTGTCTTTTTTTGATGTGGTTAATCTTAGAGTTTGCAGGTTGTTAATGAGAAGCTGCTTGAGGAGCAGGTGGCTCTTCAGGAGCATAATAAGCGGGACTCTGTGGCCTGGGACAGAGAGAAGGTAACACCATGGCAAACAACATATTGTGTAGTAGCTTCTGCCATCCATGGGAAGCTACCGCTCCTTCCTGCCAAGATTTCAGTCAATCCTAAGCTCACAGAATTAGCGCTAGTATTCAGAAGATCCTGAAGATCATGTTAGCCAAGGCCTAGAACTTGAACCTAGGTGGTTGCAGATTTAGAGATATTTACTGACCTCACAACAACTTGATACAATTAGATTCTTTTGGAAACTATTCAGTACATCATGAAATCTCACATTTTGATCATTTTTTTGGTATGATTCAGGAAGTCTCAACAGAATTGAGTATTTTCCAAACACCAGCACACCTATTCCAGTCATCTGCTACTCATCAAGTCTTTCAAAAGATTAATCATGTGTGGTTGAGCGGCCTTCCAGGACTTTAGTTGAGGAATGTTTGTATATTGTTCATGATTGGCATCAATACAAACCAGACAAACTGGACAAAAAAATCATGCGATATATATGTTGAGTTGTTCCAAGTCTTTTTTGAAAGGCAGATGACAGAACCTCAAAGAAGCAGCAGTCACAGCTAGATCTATCCATGGCCTTGAGTCCAAGTAAACATAATTGGCCTTGTTCTTTCTTGGTGGGTAGGATGGTCCTCCTCCCTCTCCCCCACTACTTAGTACAATGCTAACCAACACATAATTGGTAGGTAGTGTTTGAAGCATCTGCTTGCTTTTACCCGTGGTAGTATTATGTCATTGGGGCAGCTGGCGGCCTTGTGGTTAGGGAGTTGCCCCTGTGATTGGAAGGTTGTGGGTTCGAATCCCAGGACTGTCAGTGGCACCACTGAGGTACCCTTGAGCACGGTACTGTCCCCACACACTGCTCCCTGGGCGCTGAATCGCTGGCTGCCTGATGCTTCACTTGGTGAATGGGTTAAATGCAGAGAAAGAATTTCACACTGTTCACACTGTATGCTGTGCTGTGGTGAGTCCAAAATGATCACTTCACTTTACTTTGTGACCATTCTTGCTAGCAAAAAATTGGTGATTGTGATCTCCATCACCGGCCCTCAGAGAGCTAATCGGCTGGCTAGGCAAACATTTATTACACAAATTATATCGTTGCTTTTTCTGGCTTTAAGCTTTGCTTTAGAATTGTGGTATAGCTTTTCTTTAGACATTAGCTTGCTTACTAGCAAGTTAGCAGAGTAGAGTACAGGAGCTGTATGAGCAGTCATATATAACAGATGGAGTGGTGTGCAATCTCAAATCAAGTAAAACAAATGTTACAGTTTTAGAAATAAGTCTTTTAAAGTATTATATGATTAAAGTATTATATGAACTTCTTATAAGCGTTGTGAGGTAAAATGTGTCTGGTCACAAGGATTCCTGAGCTTATCTAATACACTTCATGGCTAATAAATTCATGGAATAGCCTTCAAGATGTGGTCAGGGGAAAATAGAGGGGCTAGAGAGCTTATATGCCTTGCTCATTCTGGAGGAGTAGTGTTCTCCTCCAAGCATGCTGAGCTGTAAGGTGATTTAGTTGAAGTTGGAAAAGCTGCGGTGGAGCGTCTCTCAGAGGACATTTGTTCCAGCTTTTACTCTCCCAGCTTGGTAGCATTGTATTATAAGGGGACACTGTCTGCACTTGCTTTACTTTTGGGCCACTTGTTGACTCCCATCCTTTAATAGTATTATTAGAATACATTGTAACTAATAATAATTTATTATTGTGACCATTCTAAAACTGAAGAAAGTGAAAGGTGATCACTTTTTACAGAGCAAGATGATGGAACTGTTCTCCTGCCGCTTAGACCAACTCCACATCCATCAGGCATCCAGTGAGTACTACATTTTCTCTTTGAAAATCAACAAAATATGTCCAGCATTTGCATACGACTAGATTCCTACATTTGTAATAATAATGATTTGGTTTCCCATGCCCAGATTAAGCCAAAGCCCAAACTAAATGAATTTTCAATGATGATTCAACATTTAGTCCAAGACTGGTTTTGATCCATGTCCAGGATTTTGTCTTATGCACTACGACCCAATGGGATCTTCAAAAATGGTATAGAGTTTGACCCCACTTTGGTGTTTTTTTTTTTTAGCACTGCAGGAGCTACAGATGGCCAGGGCAGAGATGGGCCAAGTACAAGAGATGCTGCAGGCCTCTCAGGAGGCCAAAGAGCCCAAACAAACAACAGAGGAGAAGGTAAAGCAGTGTAGATATCAATCTCTTTATTTAATCCAGGTTTCCTGAGAGTACTTGACTGTTCAGAGCAGGGCATTGCAGAGATCCTGAGAGGGGCAGGTGTGGGAAGGATTGGATTGGGTGGGTATTGGTGGCATTGGTGGCAGCCCACTGCTTCACTTGGTGAATGGGTTAAATACAGAGAAAGAATTTCACACCGTTCACACTGTGTGCTGTGCTGTGGTGTGTTCATGCGTGACTATAAAGGGCCGCTTTATTACAGAAAAGCATATTTCCTCTTAACCAACAGGAAGGCTGTGACCCAGATACACCACTAGAGGGGGCCCAAGCCCGTCTGGAATTGCTGAGGGAGAGTCTGTATAAGAGGGAGAGAGAGATCTCCATGCTGATGGGGGGAGAGGGAGGACTCAGTCCTGTCTCACAGTCAGCATATGCCCACCTGCTTGGGGCCACAATACGGCAGGTGTGTGTGTGTGTGTGTATATATATATATGTATGTGTGTATAAGTGTGTGTGTTAGGGACAAACAAAAAGTTAGGGATATTTGGCTTTCGGGTGAAATTTATGGAAAACGTAAAAAGTTCACACTACAGTGATATTATAACATGAAAGTAGGGCATTTAAGTAGAAGCATGCAGTGGTGATAAGATAAGATAAGATAATCCTTTATTAGTCCCACAAGTGGGAAATTTGATTTCCTCATCTCAAACAATTTATTCAAACAAAAGCCAACAACAGTGGTGAGTACACCACAACAAAAAATGTCAATGTCTCAATAACATGTCATTTGCCCTTGAGCATCAATTACAGCTCGACCACGACGTCTCATGCTGTTCACAAGTCGACTTATTGGCTGCTGAGGCATGGCATCCCACTCTTCTTGAAGGGCGGCCC
>JBBPCZ010068081.1:0-12118 GCA_037974445.1 Brycinus macrolepidotus | reverse complement strand
CACACACACACACACACACACACACACACACACACACACACACACACACACACACACACACACACACACAAAATAATTAAAACTTGCCCAAGCTCTCAGGAGATAGAATCTCATGTTAAGTCCTTCAGTTAAGTTTACCACACGGCTCCCGTTCTTTTATACCCAGCAGCAGTAGACCATATCATATCTGCTTCATAAAATCATTCAAAGAGCTACCAAGCTGTCCACAGTGAAGACATTCAGCTGATCAGATAACTCAGTGTGGTTAAAAAAATCTCTTTTAACACCTCCTCATTACAGCCCACAGAGCGTCAGAACATCAGAACATTGCTTTAAGATGAACAGTCCAAGGCTGGTGCCCAATTAGATTAGATTGCCTTTGCACTCTGAACCTGTCTAAGGCTATGGCTGGCATAAATGAAGTCTATTAATGTAGGCTACATGCAGAGGTTATCTATTTGGCAATACCATATACACATAATTCATTTAATATTACTGTAAAGTGCATTGCTTAAGCAGATGAAAGCACGTTTTAAAAACTGATATGAAGATAAAGACTGAGAATGGTTCAACAATCATTCATGAGTTTTTCATTTGGACTTGATTAAGCATACATAAAGATCTCATAAAATGAAAACAAATCTTAAAAATGAGAAAATCAAGACAGAATACCAAGGCAGGAAAGACTTGTTTGACAAGTAAAGCTTTAAATTATTTGGTTGTTTTAAGCAACAGTGATGTCATAGCACTAACAGTAATCTCACAGCTTTTGGTAATGGGAACTGGTCATTACTGCTTACATAATTTAAAGGCACACTGTTATCAACAATTTGTCTTTTTTGTTACAGTGAATGGCAACTGACTGTTAGATAAGCCTAACAGTTTACACCTTAAAATGAATGAGAGAGATTTGAATCTGATGTGGTAATGTTACTCAATATCAGAGTTAAACCACTCTAAGCAATAATTAAAACACTGTTATTTGTGTAATGTGTAAAATCCTGCCCTGCTGTCTAGTAGTGCTAGAAAATGTCCTTTGTGGCCCATTATACTTAAAAACTGAATATATGAAAAGGTAACAATTTGCAGATGACGCACCAAATGACATTTTCACTGTGGACTTATCTTTGCTGAACTCATATGGTCTAAAGCAGTGTTTCTCAACCTCTGGGCCATGGAGGTACTGTTAGGTGGGGCTTTATTAAAATTTAAAGACATTTGCGGATGCAATCACACTATTCTTCTTAAGTTTTATAATTATTGTTATTATTTTTATTCCACCTGTTTTTGGAGCCGCTTCCTCTCTAAAATCCAAAATTTAGTGTATTGCACATCTATTCAGTTTTTTGATCGGTTGATCAGGAGCTGAGTATTGATTGTTTAAAAATTCGATCTGAATGCATGACTAATATTACCAATATAGCAAGCGAGGTATGCTTATAACGTCCGTGAAAGTCAGTGTAAAACATTTTTCTTTTGATCGAATGGAATTCAAACAAATTTTCAGATACTTTTGGTGTTTATAATGCTTAAGCAAATCAACAGGCTACATTGTTTGTGTTAAATTTGTGTGCATTTTAAACGTTAGTAATTATTCTGGAAGGCCGTAGAATTTTTGTGGTGGATTGTGTGGGCTGCAACTTGTAAGAAGTTGGGAACCCCTGTTAACCTAAATCATAAAGTAATTACCATGTAATCACAACAGAATAACTTGTCCATATGAAATGGCCCGATAGTGATGAAGCATAGCTTATGGCTGATCCATATGGTCATCAGAGAAGGAAGAGGTGAAGCAGCCTCATACCAGTTCTTGTGTCTCCAAGCGGAAGAAGGAGTTGACCCCGATGATGAAGGGCGTGGGGGTACTCAGGACTTCCAACAGCTTCCCAGGGAGGATGGGGACATAGGTGAAACTGGGGAAGTACATTTAATAGTATAACGTCAGACAGTCATAGGAGGCAGAAGAAGAAAAGTAGTGGTTACATATTGTAAATACTGTAACTGATTTTTTGCACTCTGTGTATTTTTGTCCTGTCTGCAATTATGTAGTATTGTGGTGTTTCTGTTTTTGTTCTTGTGTTGCACCATGGCCCTGGAGGAACGTTGTTTAATTTCACTGTATACTGTGTGTATGGTTGGAATGACACTAAAACTACTTGACTTGATTACAACGTTATCATAAATCGAATCAAATCTTGACCTCAGTCTCTAAAATCGTATCTAAAATCATGTGCAGAGATGAGGGCTTGTCCATGGCATCATGTATTCTAATTCAGATTCAGTTTTGTTGGTCAGGCCTGACTTTAGAAGTCAAATCTAGGGCTGGGTTTCACCACCATTTAATACCAAATTTCAACGGAAGGTAGTAAGTCTCATCAGTATTCATGAGCCAGTAAGCATGCTTTTTTCCCCAAAAAATTTAGACACCTGATTGGCTGTCTGAATTATATTCCATACACAATGCAAAAAGGTCAGTAAGGACAGCCTTTTTTTTTAGGAAAAACACACTTATTTCTAGTTTAAACCACACCCAGTTTTGTTTAGTTATTTAAAAGATGGCATCAAAAATATAATTTAGAAATGAGCATCCAAGTCAAGCCACTAGCATTGGTACTGGTGACAAATAAATCTGAAAAATTCCGTGAGGTAGAGACAGCAATCCCTCCCAGCACCCACAAATCTCCAATTCAACCCCACACACCTGTATTTGAGTGGGAACATAATGGCCAGCAGGGCTCTGCAGGCATCTGTGAGTCGCTGATAGCTCTTGGACAGGAAAAGGATCTTGTGCTCGGTCAGAGCAGCACAGAACAGATAAAGAACATTCACAATGCCTGCAGACAGAGAAATAATAGTATACATAAGTCATCCTGCATTTGACTGATTCGATTCTTTATGGCAATACATGAGTGGTATGGGTGCTATAGTGTCTATATGAGAGAAACAAACTAAAGCTAATTACATCCTGATGCATCCTTATTTTTTTTAGTAACTACAAGGACTACAATGCAAACAGTGCAAATAATGCTTTTATTCTAAAGTACGTAATGCAAGTCTCGGCCATTTACACACCCTGACCATTCAAGGGGTTAATTTAGGCACACTTGGGGTTTCCAATTCCAGGCCCAACCTGTTCCTATAGCAGCAGCTTATACATACCTAAGACTGTCTATGTACACAAGACACTTAAGGGTGTTTAGTGTTATGTAAAGAGCATGTTTGCCACTACATGAAACTGGTCACTTAGGAACCAGTCCAAACACATCACCCCTTGACAAACACGCTAAACACAGTGTCAAAGAAATTCATTTACAATGCAGTCCATACAGCCTAGCTAAACTAAGCTGGAGCTCATTAGTCAAATATGCTACCATAATATCAACACAGCTTACGTCACAGTACGCTTCTTACACAAAATAAAGAAAGCAGGAAAGACCAAACCAAAATAAATGTATAACTGATGTTATTTTAGACCATTATGACACTGTGCATCTATTTACTATGCTTCTACTATGATCAACAAATGGAGAGCACTAACAATTCTCTGATCACCTTTATATTGCGTTAGTCAAAGCCAGTTTTCCTCAGAAGCAGGTAAGTCTTTGTGCTCCTTTTTTAAAGCATGACTGAAGGTGAGCAGATGTACTGTCCAATTAAGACTACATGGCTTCTAAAATTAACACATCTCATATATTTGTGGAGAAAACAGCACGGCAAACATAGTCGTGTGGGAGGTAAATGTCAACAGTGAGACTTTTCAAACATGACCTGTCCTGAAACACCTGATTCCATTTGTTTAATTGATCATGTGTGCTCCTGCTTTGTAGAAATAAACCTGCAACCACACTGATGAGGAATTACTGAACACCCCAGCACTGGGTTGAGGTATCCAGACTCTTAATGGGAGATCACCGTTTCCACTGCAATTCCGAAATAATAACTGCATCAAAACAAAACTCAATAGAAGATGCATTTGGCTGGTTTAAGTAAGTGCAGATTATCTAAGCAGCAAATATCAAAATCAAATACTATTCTCATAACAAATACGCACATATGTAATATTTTTGATTAAATAATGGTGCTGTTATGCTTGTTAATCCGATATTAGGCTAGTATCTACAAGAGCTAATATCTAGTTGGTAATTTGTGCCTTTTATTTGCTTCATAGAGAAGGAGAAGTTGTCTAGCCATTCACTTACAACAACTAAGAGAGTCAGGTAGCTAATTTCATTGATAAAAATATGTCATGAGCTTGACCAAAAAACCTCAGACCACAAGACTGTGGAAAAAAAAGGCCACACCCTGTGTTCTTTTTCTTATTTGTTGATGGTTTAAAAGGCCCAGTAATTGCCCCTATGTAACATTCTGTTTAGTTTTCTTCAGGATTCCAAATACTATTCTGATGTATAATCTGGAAGCAGGAAATGAGTGCTAATTATCAATACTGAATGATACAGAAAACATGGTGATGAAATATTTGACCATCGCCCAACCCTAATTCTGATTGGCTTACCAAGCTGCCTGAAGAGCTGGGCCACGCTGCAGCCACTCACTGGGAGAGAGTCGTTGATGGGCGTCTGGATGACCTGCCTATCTCCTGCCCCCAAGGTGATGGTCCTCTTTAAGAAGAAAACGATGAATGGATAGATGATGGAGAGACCGTATAGAGAACAGATAGAGGAGAGAGTGAAAAAGAGAGAGAGGGGAATATATAATAGTGAGAACCTTGCATAAATATAAGTTTTTAAAAAAGGAAATCAGGATTAACAGGTCCATGACAACACAAGGGCCCCAGGTTAGAGGGTGAAAGTGAGCACCCAGAATGAATGGAGGATAATCAGAACAGAGGATTAGCAGCTACGCTACAACACGTCAGGCCATTCCCCAATTAACACAGCACAGTTCAGCAATCTGTTATAAAGCATGAAAAACAGGGTCCACCAAGCTTCTGGATTAGTCTTTCCTATCTTTAGTAGACAGGGGATTCATGCAAGACTTATTTACTAGAATTCTAACAGCACTTATTATATCATATTTTTATCAGAGAGAGACAGAATTAGAAAAGGTTAGAATAGAGAAATATGAATTAAAAGAATTTGATCTTTACACCAAGCAGAGGGTTTACAACAACTGTTACTGATAGTAGAAGTTTGTATCTTCAAACATTAGCAATGAAAAATCACTCAGTGTGTAATATTAATGGCAATATCTATGTTGGTAGGATCATGTCAAACAAAATGAACAGGGTATTATGCAAAAATATTGCTGAAGTATTAGTTTGAGGCAAAACTGCAATCTTTCATGCAACACAGCACACTTTGCTACATACTACATTCACATCAACACTTCATATTAAAGTGAAAGGTGTTGGCAAAGAAAAGGCAGCCAAAAACCAGAATTTAGTGGAAGTGCTAAGTTAGGACAGGAAGCTGCAGGTGTGAATGACAGCATGAGATGGGCTGCACTTTTAGGGTAGTAAATGCTGGATCTTAGCTCATCAGTGCATGAAGAACAAGCCCAGCAAAGCACATTTAAGCATAAATATCACAAAACCAACACAAACGTTATGTAGCAGGGTTATGATCCACAAACACTCTTAACTACTTGTTATTTTTACAGATTTACATTAAGAGTTGGTCAAATATACACTCATTACTCCCAGACGTATGTGTATAGATGAAACCATGTCCATCTATCAGACAGCCATACAAAGCATTGTGGCTGCAGAAGTTAGGTGAGCAGAAGAGCACATGCATCTGAAGCCAGTGATGACAGCAAAGCTGGACACCTTTTCCACTTCCCCGTCTTTGATCCAACCAGTGAAAAAAATGTTAGTTGTTATCATTGCAAATAATGCTAGCCAGGGGACGTGTCAGAGATTGGATCAAAAACTTGGACCGATCAGAGGCTTTGCGATCTGATTGGTTCTTGTGGTGCTGAGGGTCTTTGGATTGGAGGAGAGATACCCAGAGAGCGGCAGCAGCGCTGACAGTGACAAGAAGAACTAAACAGAATCAAGTTGGGCGTACCAAGCTCTCCTCTCTGTCCTGCTGGTCTGGCTAGATTAGCGACACACAAGCACACACATCCCACACACACACATATATACACACAAACAAAACAACACAGAAAAGAGTTAAGACACACCAAGGCTTGAATAAAAAGAGAAAAAAAATGTAATAAGAAAAACAATAGCAAAAAAGCAAACAAATGTGACAACACATGAAAAAAGACACGATGCTTAAACGGGTCAGTAACACTAAAGGACAAAGCTGGGCTTTCTCAGATTACAGGCAAATCGTTAATTAATTATACATTTACAAAGAGCCTGTTTGGGGGGGAAAAAGTGATTTTATTTTTGCGCAAGGCTGTAGTTTTGAGCCAAAGTACTTTTTGTAAGCTATTCTCAGGAAAAACAAACAGAAGGAGTTCTCGGACTCTGGTCCTGGCGAGGGGACAAATGCCCTCCAGGACATTAAATCGCAGTGGAGACTAACTGGATATCCAGACTTAACTATGCCAATAAATATGACTTTCACTTTCTGTCACACACTTTCTTTTCTCTCTCTCTCTCCCTTCTCGGATACACACATGCAAACACACAGCCTTCCATTCCCCCATTTCTATCAGTGAACCGTAAACTGCTTTTTTCAGCTGGCTGCTCATTTAGTAACTGCTAGATAACTTGTCCTTTCTTTTTCTCTCAGTCTCTCTCGTTTCTACCCAGCACTAACAAAGCAGCACCAGATGTGGGCAATAAGTGTGGGGAAGTGTGCCAGAGGTTGGCAAGCAGCAAAGCGTCCAAAGTTTCGGTAAAAGCAAGCTTCGCTGGCTGCAAACTGCTAGCCTAGCTACTGACCAAGTGCAAAATGGACTGAGAACTTATGTCTGAATGTGATAAAAATCTATATAAAGAGGTCAAGATAAGAGTTCCAAGACTATTAACCAACACCTAAACAAGCGTGTCTATCCAACTGTTCAAGCACCTTTTACATACTGAAAATAATAAACCTGAGAGAGCTCGTGACAGTCACACAACACTACTCAAAACAACAGTGTGGCTAAATCACATTTATCACATTTATACATACCACTTTATTTATGTTTGCTGTATGACACATGTGCAATGGGCCAAAGTACAAATAAAATGTAGGCTATTTCTAGTTACATTGTTACAGCTCCTTTTTTATTGTTCACTTTACGGTTCCTTTTTATAGAAAGCGTCATACAGTGTTAGGAACCACATAGTACATTATAATTTATTATGATTATAATATATTACAATTATATTATAAAAATTTGAATCAGGACCATACCTTAAACTGTCTTAGATTTCAATGAAACCACTGATGTGACATGTTTCATTAGCATACAGAATTTTGCTGTGTTGCAAAAGCTCGAAGAGAAAAAAGCCACAGTTGCCTTAATGAAGTGTGAGAGTGTGTGTGTAGGACCCATCTAAAAGATCACATTTCAGTGTAGTAGTAACATTTTTTTTGTGCTAAAAATGGAGCTTGAGTGTGTTTGAATCAGGTTAGAGGGCCTCGGCGGTGTGTATGTATGTCTTGTGTGTGTTTGAGACAGTCATTCACACACCATGGCCTGCTTAGACACCATCTGCCACCCTGCCAGCCCATATGTTCACCCCCCACTGTCCACCCGGCCAAGCTACAAACAGTGCCCTCATAAGCCCCTGTGGATGTGTGTGTGTGTGTTGGAAAAATAGTGCACAAGGACAGATTGTGTGTTTTTGTGTAGGGAGCACAAATCTCTTATAGTCCAGCAATACAAAACCTCTGAAGTAAAAAGGAAGTATTTGAAAGAGGATGTGAAACAGATTGATTGGTTGATCAAGTGTAAAAAGAAACTGAGCAAATGCAAATTAGTCACAAAATTACAGCAATTAAAAAAGAAAAGAAAAGAAAAGAAAAGAAAAACCCAAGTGGTCCCTGTGAAATGATTAAGTATTTCTGATAACTGACAAGCAGAATCATGATGAGCTGATTTATTGATTGGCTGAAGCTGCTAAAAAGGTAACTGTTACCTGGAAACAACCCAGAAGCCAGTCAGATAAACTACAGACTGGGGGATCATTTATCTGTAACACACAGGAGGAGGGTTTTAACTTCAAGCGAATCATTGATATGTATCATAGTAAGGTATGATGATGGCTACCCTAGTAAGGCCATAAACTGTCCTATCTGTCGTACTGTAACTGCACAACAAGTGACTGAATGCTTGTTAAAGGGCCCATATCCTACATTTTACTTTTATCCACATTATGATGTTTGTGTGGATTTATGTACCACAAAACAGTCATAATTCATTTTACACGACCATGACCTCTCTTTATCCCTTATAAGAAGGGTTTGAAGAAAAGCAACAATATTTCCACAATATGGGCCCTTTAATGTCAAACAACCCTTTAATATCACTACACTTCTTTTTATTTTATGGTAACAGTATTATTGTTACAACTGAGGAACACACTGACTCATTTTTAAATACTATGGTGGTTTAAATGGCTAGAAATATATCCAGTGATTTATAGGTTATCCATGAGTAATAAAAAAAGCAGAAAAGGGAGATTAAGTCTATGACTGCTTTAACTGTGTCATCCACTCAAGAGAGGAATTAATCCAACAGGAAAAATGGTGTCTTTAATCTGTGTTTATGTGCGTGCACACACATACGCACACACATATACACACACACAGAAGGGAGAGACAAAGACATTTTTTCTTCTGTGCAATAACAAGCACCGTGCTCTCTCCAGCCTCTGTGTGCTGCTCTTCTGCACTGGCTCTGTCACATAAGCCGGGTTTTCTAGCCATGATACGTCCACTGACATGCTGGGGCAGCTTTACTCGGGCATGGCGCATCACACAGACCATATGTGTATGTGATCTCACCTGAGATCCTCCAGCAATGGGAATGACACAGGTTAGGAGGTTCCCAATCACTGTTTCCAAGGGAACATTAAGGCCATCCACGTGTACGGTGTAGATGAGTCCCAGGCAGTTCTGCAAAGAACAGAGCAGGAGGGTGAAAAGCCTGAGCTCACTGTGTAAAAAGAGCCCATATCCTACAATTTTTTGGATTCCCCCCCCCCCCCCCATACTATTTTTGTTACTGTGCCTTTAAGACTAATACATGTAAATGAGCTCTATTACAATTGGTTGCGATGTACTGAGTCTTATTTAAAAAGCAGTCCATTCTCCTCATAACTTCATTGTGAATTAGCAGTGCTAAACTGCTATAGGCTGAATAGGTGAATAAAAACAAAGTCTATTTAAAATTACAGTAGCATGGCTTGAGGCAGGTGTGTCATGATTTATGCACTGAGTTTCCACAAAGCTTACTGGTCTACATGAGCCTCCATGTCTTGTTTGCTACCTTGTCACTCCAAAAAAAAAAAAAAACTCAAGAAGTGAATGTGTCCACATTGTGTACATTATAAATTTGAAGAGGATTTTGATATGGTGTGTGTGTGTGTGTGTGTGTGTGTTTGTGTGTGTGCTCACCCTGAAAACCTCAGTGTGGTCCAGGCGGGACACCAGCACCAGGCTCCTGGGGGCGTAGAGCTGTGCTGGTTGGAGGAGCTCAGGGGTCTCGTCCTCATCGGCCTCACTAGGCTCTTCCTTCTGCAGCTACACAAACACACAAAAAGGTGATTTTCTCACATCTGCAGGAGGTGCATAGTCAACATTCACATAAATAACCTGCTTCTAGACTGAAGTCAGTTTCAACATATTGTTCGCATTGAAAGAAATTCTTTCAGCATAGCAGACCAACACTCTGAAAACATTCATTTATGGCGCTTTTCCACTGGCACAAGGAACCGTGCCATACCGCAAACAAACGTTTTTCCATTACAAATAGTGACCTGTACCCGAGCTGAACCTGTGCTGTCAAGGCTTTGAGCAGGGCCGAATGCGGGCCACCGCCGAGCTGACTGCATCACTGCTTTCTGATTGGTCAAAATATTGCCATTATGACATTTATTTTTAACTGTCTACGCAAAAAAACAACAATGGAGACACAAACTAACAAATAGGAAGTCGACAAAGTACAAGCACGACTGTCTGTTTGGAATGAAAGTAAATTTCCGTGGGAGTTTTCTATGACGCTAACAAATTTATATTTAACACTGTGAGAAATGCGAAGGTTTACCAGGACATCACTAACAAGTTAGGTGGGTTTAGTATTCGTCACATGGCGAAAGAATGCAGAGAAAAAAATAAAACACTCAAAAAAGAACATAAATAGTAAAAGACCACAATATCAAAAGCAGCTCTGACAGAAAAGCTTTCTGCTGGTTCGACTCCATGAATGCGGTTTTGGGATGACAACCAGACATAAACTGTGGGGAGAGAATTGTGCTGCTGACGCGTCAGAAACTCCTTTACCAGGCTGAGATATGTTGGAAAATCTAGACGTGCTGCAAGTTCCATGCATCGCAGTATGGTTTAGGTACAGCAAAGTGCCTTTAGTGCAACCCAGCATAGCACCCAGGATTAAAATCACTGAATATCAAACAGACTAACATGAACATAACAAAATGTCTGATTAGAAGCACAAGCTCTCTCTCTTTCTCTCTGTGCTTCCCATCTTCTCACCTGAGGGTTCTCTACAGTCTCCCAGAAGGTAAAACAGGCACAGTAATGGCGTTCCGAGTTGATGTCTGTGAGAACGGCTACAAAGAAGGAAGGGGGCAGCCTTTCAGGAACCAGCTGCCATCCACTGGGCTGACAGAACTGAGAAAGAGAGACAGAGTGAGTAAAAGTGGACAGAATTAACTGTCAAAAACATCAAAAGCTTCAGTAAATATAGAACAAGTTATTATTTCATATGGGAAAACACTAATACTAGCTTACTAAAAGGCATTGCTGCTTTCAGCCTACGAATAAAGGATTTAAACTATCCTTACAGGGCCTTAAAAATAAGAGCGAATATTTTTGTATGGCACGAGCACAAAAGAAAAATGTAAATATGTGAATGTTCACAGAGTATTTATGAGGTTTATGAAGCTTACTTAAATGATGAGAGAGGCCATGATCTCAGTAAATACTGAATTCTGGGTTAAACTGATCCCTCCAGTGTATGTGTAGGGGTATCTGTCTCTGTGTGTGTGTGTGTGTGTGTGTGTGTGTGTGTGTGTGTGTGTGTGTACTCACCAGCTCAATGCCCTGGGGGAAGGGGTTATCCTCCCAATCTTTCTCTGGGAATCGCTGGAGAATCCGGCCTTGACCCTCACTCCCCCCTAAACAGAGACAGAGACAGACAGTCAGGCTGAGTGTTGAAATATGCTCGTCTACAACCAAAACAACCAAAGCTACAAACATTTAACATGTGCACAGACACATGCTCGAGCAGACATGAAGTGATAACTGAAGCAAGTGTGACGTATCAATGCATCCTTTATTGAAATTATATTGTTTGCGCTTACTACACTTAATAACAAGAACATTATAACTCAATCCAAAAGACTGCTATGGGAGATCTGAATGGCTCAGTATCTGCTATATTAAGCCTGGTCCATTTCTGGTCCTGATCTAAAGGGGAATTCCACAGAATTGAATTTCTGCAATATTAAATGAAGTTTGACGCAAAATGCTCCGTTTTAGAGAAACTTCCCCATTCAGAACAGCTCCCAGCGGTGGTGATAGGAGCCAGATGTCTGAATCTGATTGCCATAAAAGCTCCCTCACAGTAAGTTATAATGTAACTTCAAAGTAATATGTAAATTCGAAAGACAAAAACATTGTAAAAAGTCTACTTGTGTTGTAGATAACCCCTGGTTCCATTCACTACCACTGTAAAGAAATCAGAGTCAGCAAGCTTCTTTATAATGTACTATTTCCACATAAAAATACTTGTTTATGATTTAACAATTTAATGATATCTTCATGTGGAAATTTTAAAATCAGTGGGATTCCCCTTTAAGGTTATTTTATTTGTAAGGGTGCTCTCTACTTGCGCCACTTGGAGCTCTTAGTTTTGAGGGTGTTCTGTTTATTTATGTTGGAGAAGTAAATGAAATGGATATTATCTTATGGTAACAAGATGCATTTTCAGAAATTACAGTTTAAATATCAGCGGTATGAAAAAATTATAT
>JBBPCZ010068061.1:0-12119 GCA_037974445.1 Brycinus macrolepidotus | reverse complement strand
ATCGGTATCGGCGATACTGGCCCTGTATTTACTTGGTATCGGATCGATACCAAATTTTATAGTATCGCACACCACTATCTCCCACTCAAAAAAACGACATCCCCCAGCCTCCCTAGAGGCTCAATTACCCAGAATGCAAAGTTTCTAAAGGCAACAGGCTCATCCTGTAACGCACGCCTTGGACCGCTTTCTCTGCTCCATGGTAATTCAAGTTGCGGAGTGTGACGTCATCGCGCGCGACGCACGACAAAGCCTGAAAGAGTCGTTAGAGGAACCGATAACGTTGGGAGGTGAACGATTCCGGTGTTTCGCAAAATTAGAACCGGTTCTAAATCGGAACCGGGTTTTGATTCCCACCCCTAGGCAAGTGTGTAATTTTTTCAGACATCAGCAGGTTACACAGGGCTTATTGATGGGTTATCAGTTCCCAGTATTGTTTTTGTTCATCTAAATTAAAATTTTGCTTTGCCGTTGGTCCCCTGGACTGGAATTGAAAACCACTGGTTTAAAAAGCCTTCACATAATGTAAAGACTCTATACCAGTTTAAAAAGTTCTTCCTAGATCTTTACATCATGTGGAAGTTCTTCAAAAGAAAAGCAGATTGTATCATTCAATGTTTTTAACAACACTAGAAAATTGATGCAGTGACTGAAAGGAGTAACAAGGAAAGACAAGCGAAAGAGACTCAGAGCTCAGCTCTACCTGTATATTAGATGCACTTCCTGCATTACGAAAGGTCTCTGTAAAAAGTTTTCTTCAAGACATTTAACTGGTTTTGCTCAACTCATACAAATACTTTGAACATAACAATGCACAGCACATTTTAGCTGAGAAGAAGCAATATTGCACAATATTGACTCTTATTTGTACGTTTGCCAACACTGTCTAGGCAGAAACAGTGAGACATTCGCTAAAAAGATGTCTGCTTCTGCTTATGTAGTTTCAGCCACTTGTCAAGGTACAGAACAATCTCGAGCTGCTTGAAACAAAGTTGGTTCATCTATGACATTGTTCAAAGTGGCCCCTTAAGAGTGTTTAGTTGTTGACTTGAAATGGGAGCATGACCACATTGTAATTACATAATATCTCCTCTAAGTGGCAAGTGAATTCCGGCCTACATGGACTTTTGAATGCTTTTTATTATCCATGGTCTATGAAACTAACCTCAACATTGTGTTTTCTATTGAAAAAATGTTTACGAGGGTTGTGGATAATGTCAGTACCAAAGCACTTTTAACAGAATGTTGAATTTTGGAAGTGCTTGTACTCTTCAAATGGTTTGGACAGTAGTGCTTCACGCAGCTTGAGATCATTCTGTACCATTGACAGGTGAATGAAACTATGCACATACGAGCAGGTACATCTTTAGTGAATGTTCCAGTATTTCTGTCTAGACCGTGTTGTCAAACATTATCAAGAGTCAAGAGTCTATTAAACTCTTATTAGTCTAGATTAGACTGTATCCAAGGCACCCGTTTGATGCATCTGTTTGTATTGGGCACTCATGCAGTACTGGGAAATGGTAGAATATGACTTTGCTCCTGCGCTGCTGCTCCTGCCAAACCATGTCTTTTCTGAGGAGCTTCCAGCGTGGTGTAATGAGTGTGGCCATGTTAGGAACAGAACATTCGCCCCAGAATAGCATTTCATGCCCTGTACATTCTGGAGCACAGTTCTACCTTTTGCTAAAAGAATTTGTGGGCCTCCCACCATGCACTCGGATGTGAGCCGATCAGTAAAAAAACACATGTTGATGCACGGTGGAAACAGCCTTTCAGGTTTAAACCAAAAAGCAAAGAAAATGAACAATAGATCAATGAACACCTTAAATAAATGTGAAATGAATGTGCATTATCATGCTTATTTGACACACTGGGAATCCAAGGCGGCACATTATGGGGAAAGAGAATGACATTTTTGTCTATGAAACACTGATACATTTTGAGGTGGCTGGTTTAAAACAGTGGTTCCCAATAATACTGTACACATTGTACAGTTTCTCTAGCTCCCAACAGACCTGATCCAACTAAAGGACTAATTGGCAAGCCCTTCTTAGGTGTGTTAGGGTAGGGCAAACACTACTCAGTCTTACTATACCTCCTGCCCATTTGGCAAAAATGTCAAAGCCTTTAGTCGTGTTGCCCCCCAGCCTTTGGAACTCTCTACCACAAGACATCTGTAATACTGTCACACACACCAGTCACGTGGCGCACACGGGATTCCAGAAATGATGCACGTCACGTCCTATATAAACAAGGAAGTGGTTACACACGGTACTCGGACATTGAGTTCATGCCCGACTCAACTCTTCTCAACTCCAGCTGGACACGTGAGTACTCCGGACCCTTTTCTACTCTTCTTATTACCGTGTGTATGAGAGCGAGGACTCCCGGTGGGAATCCGTACTCTGTGTGCAGAGCGTTCTCAGAAAAATTGCATGGCTAACCAACCCCCTCATGTTCAATCTGGGTTCGTCCACCACGCTACACTGGGCTAATGGTTCAACAGTGCCTGACAGAATGACCGAGTCCTACATTGTGAGCCCAGCGGATTTTGCCGCTTTGTGTAATACCGTGACTAGGCAGTCAGCCGTGATTGGGGAGCTCAAACAAGAGCTAATGTCTCTTGAATGAGCTCACCATGAGCTAGCTGCCGAGGCTAGGCATCCACAAGCAGCAGTCCAGTCTTCCCTCGCTCCCCATCTCTCTCCAGAACCCAAAATAGCCCTACCGGATAAATGCAATGGTGTAGACGGGAAGTGTGATGTGTTTCTAACCACCCTAAACCTCCTTTTTGAGTTACAGCCTCGTCGGTACTCGACGGAGAGGACCCGCACTTCTTGTCTCCCTTCTCACCGGGCAGGCAGCAGAGTGGGCCACGGCGGTCCTGAGAGCTAACCAAGATTCCTCTCGTTCCTATGTGGAATTCACCACCCAGCTCAGGGCCGCCTTCCAACACCCACACAGCGAGGTGGAGACAGACTCCCACCTTTACCATCTGCGACAGGGTGAACGTTCGGTAGGACAATTTATATCGGTGTTACGGACTCTGGCGGTGCAGACCGCCTGGAGTGATGCTGCCATTTGAACGGTCCTTTACGAGGGACTGGCTCCTCGCCTCAAAGACTCCCTAGCCGAGTGAGAGCTGCCGGACACCACTGAAGGCGTCATTCAACTCGTTCTACGGATCAACCGACGAATGAGCTCTCGCCCAAGGCCAGCTCCTCAGTCTCTGCCGCCAGCGACCCCCAGGACTTGCCCTGTCTCCTCCCCGGACTCATCCTCTGTCGGTTCTTCACATTGCCCAGTGGACCACTCCGGAGCCGGGGAACCCATGCAGTTAGAGCCCGCCTCCCTGACACCAGAGGAGAGGGCTAGGAGATACCGCAAAGGCCTCTGTGCCTATTGCACCTCTCCTGACCACCACCGTGCCATCTGCCCTCTCCGTTTGGGGAAATGGTCCGACCAGGTGAACTGGGGGAACCCGTCACCCAGTCCAGCCCACTCCTCGAATCCTACACCGACCATTTCCCGCTTTACGGTGCAGGTTCACATCCAATTGAGCCACAAACCGGTCGTGACCTCTGCCTTGATTCGGGGGCGGCTGGGAATTTCATCGACCAAGCCTATGCTGCTCAGTTGGGTGTGAAATTAGAGGCGTTATCTCAGCCGTTTACCTCCAGCCCCATCACTCATCAGACATCACCACTCACCCCCTTCATCTGAGACCATTGTGAACGTATCCAACTCTCTATCACCTCACTCTCCTCACCTTCCATCCTCCTAGGACATCCCAGGCTGCTTCTTCATGACCCTCTCATTTCCTGGACCCAAGACAAGATCCTTCAATGGGGCCTGACCTGTCAGGAGCTCTGTCTCCAAGCGAAGGCTGAGATGTGCTCGGGGGTGTCCGAGGCCTCTGATGTCGACACGGAGACCATTCCCGTCCCATACCGTGACCTGCCAGAGGTCTTCAGTAAACGCGGTGCCGTCAAACTGCCACCTCACCAGGCCTTACGACCTTGCCATCGACCTCCAGTCTGGCACGGTACCACCCTGCGGCTGTTTGTTCTCTCTCTGCGGGAGAGCAAAAGGCCATGGAAGAGTACGTCGCCGAGGGGCTGTGCCATGGAACCATCAGGCCCTCCTCCTCTCCCGCCACCGTGGGGTTCTTCTTTGTTAAGAAGAAAGACAGGGGTCTCCGCCCCTGTGTCGACGGGGGCTCAACAAGATCACCATCGAGAACACCATCTACCGGAATCAAATTCCTTGTATGTGCTCGCACATACTTGGCCAATAAACGCGATTCTGATTCTGATTCTGAACTACCACCCTCTTCCACTCACTAACTGGACACTCTCTCTGGTGCCACCATCTTCACTAGGCTGGACCTGCGAAGTGCCTGCAACCTTGTTCGCATCGGAGAGGGCGATGTGTGGAAGACAGCATTTATCACCCCCACTGGCCATTACGAAACTTTAGTAATGCCATTTGGTTTGTGCAATAGCCCGACGGTCTTCCAACAGTTCATAAACGACGTCCTCCGGGACATGCTGGGTCGCTGGGTGTTCGTCTACCTGGACGACAGACTAATTTACTCTAAAACCACCGAGAAACACACCCAACACGTCAGAACAGTATTAAAGAGGTTGCTGGCCCATCAATTGTTCTGCAAGTTGGAGAAATGTGCTTTCCACCAGCGCTCCACCACATTTCTTGGGTTTTTCATCTCATCCCAAGGTGTGGCCATGGATCCCCAGAAGCTGGACGCTGTGCGTAACTGGCCCCTACCCAAGACGCTTAAACAGCTACAGCGCTTTCTGGGTTTTGCTAATTTCTATCGCCGCTTTATCCGGGGCTTCAGTTCAATCTCACCCCTGAGGCCACAGCACCCATCCTGCTTCACCCGGATCCATCCAAGCCATTCGTCATGGAGGTGGACGCCTCCCATGTGGGTGCAGGAGCCGTCCTCTCCTGCGAGGTCCAGACCAGAAACTGCACCCATGCAGTTTCTTATCCTGGAAATTCAATCCCACTCAACAGCGATATGGGGTAGGGGACCACGAGCTGTTAGCCATCAAGTGGCCACTGGAAGAATGGTGTCACAGAACCTTCACTGGCTCCCTGTGGCCGCCCGCATTAAGTTCAAATCCTTAATACTTGCCTTCAAGGCCAAGAATGGACTTGCACCTCCTTGCTTATCAGCACTTATCAAGAAGCGTGTCACTTCTTGTCCTCTCAGGGCATCAAGCACTGCTCGTCTGGAACCTCTGTTGCTCAAAAGAAGAGGAAGACATGCGTCAAGACTCCCCAGTGGTGGAACAAACTCCAGATCAGATCTGTTGAGTCCCTCACTGTCTTCAAGCATCGTCTGAAGACCCACCTCTTCAAGGAGCACCTTGGTGACCAACTAGGCCTCTTGTTATTGGTTATTGCTTTCTTCTGTCGTATATTCATTGAAAAAAAAAATCTTTTGCCTTAATCTCTGACTTCTCTTCGACAGAAGTTGTTTAGGTGTATAACTTAGCTGGCATTTAACTTGGTTGAATAGCAGATGTTGATTTAAGTATAGCATTTCAGGTCGAAGAACAGATGTGGACTTGAGCACTAATGTATGTTGCTCTGGATAAGAGTGTCTGCTAAATGCTGTAAATATAAATGTAAAAAGAAGAACAGAGGAAATGTCTGGAACAATGTAGGAGCTGTTGTCTATTCAGGTAGAGGACGTCATGTGCAACAGGACTTTAATGGTATGCATCCCTGAGAAATACAGTTTGAGGAATGCATTTTAAAATAAAAACCCACACATTACTGGTATATATATGCCATCGGTGTCCTGGGTTTTGAAAGCGAAAACATTGGTACATTCAGTCTTATGCAGCCTAATCTGCCTGCCACCCTCATGTAGGTGTATAAATTTCCCTCCCATGTCTTTTTGCATTTTGCTGGGTTGTTTACTGTGCAATGACGACATTTAAATGGCTTTGGTTGACTTCCCAGGGGTTGAACACACCCTGAGAGACTGTTTTAAATACCTTCTAAACCACTCGCCCATGTCACTGGTTTTGGAACTTTGATTGCCAGTGTCAACTGTATCTTGCCTACAGCCCTTTTTTGTCGGTTATCCTGTAAATATGAGAAGACAGTTATCAGTAATTATAAGTAATTCTCAATCGGGTCCTCTGTAGATCTTGAAGCACAATATGAAAACCTGTTTAAGCAAATTCACAGGAGTCTACCAGTGTAAGGAAGTGGTGTTTGATGCAACTGTAACAAAGCTCTGCTAGTCTGTACTTGTAGGGCGACCACACCCTTCAGGATATCATGGACACCTCTTGTGCCACACAAGTTGGTGTGTCATCAGGGTGTCTCTTTTTCTTCCCTATGCCATCTACAAACTTTTTGTTTTTTCTTCTTGTAACAATGGTTAAAACTCAAACACATTACCTGATGTGATGTTGAGGAATAGCAGCCGAAGTCCTGTAGATATAGAACCTAGAATACACAGTGTAGAGCAGGGCTTCCCAACATTTTGCAACTCATGGCCCACACAGTCAAGATTTAACTGACCCAGCTTTTGTAGTTTCTGAAGTTTTTTTTTTTTTTTTTTTTTTTTTTACTTATCTCCAGTCATGAGGTTCAGTGTGGAAACAGCAACAGCCTGATAATGTAGTACCCTCTATACTACTAGCAGTCTAGGGATTTAAACCCACAACCTTCTGAATGCAGGGACAACTTCCTAACCACTAGACCACCAACAATTAAGGGATTATGAATACTTGTTTGTAAATGTATCACATATAATATTTTTATTTCTTAATGAGGGGGATTAAGGGATTATAATGCAAACCTCAGTATTTGTTTTTTATTTAGACTTTTTGTAACATTGCTAGTTAAATCACCATGCTATAACTGCAGTACCTGTTTAGTCTACAAACTCTATAGCTGGCTTTAGCAGTGTTAATATGAGAACTTAATTTAAACATTGGGTAGAAAAGAAGTGATGTAAAAAAGGAGATATAAAACTGAGAGTTGGCATAGTACACATATTCAACTATATATCTTTGCAAAATAGGTGTGGCTAATTGCTTGATTTTGCTTGCATGTCCACTTTTGTTGCCATAGTGCATATTTAAGTGGACCTCAGGGAAAAAAATAAAATAATGTAATGTAGGATATGGGGGCTATTAAACACAAATGATTCAGGACTAAATTTGAATATAATAGCATTTCAGTTAGGGCTGAGGCCTCCACAGTCAGAAAATAAGAAGAAGGGACAGAGGGTCCTAGTCTGGACCCTGGAAGGGTATACTTTCCAAACCTTCTTACCATGATTATATATTTTTTCTAATGTTCTGGAAAATGCGCTTCTCTTCATGTGGCAACAGAGCCTTTTTGTTTCTGCTGTGACATTTATCTGTAGTAAGACCAAAGTGTCATGCGTCAGCCTTTTTCCTGATTTCGACATCTGAAAGGAAAATGTGCTGATGACTCAGAACTATATTTATTCCCAGACTCGGTCAGAAGTGAATTTAATTGCACATGTAAAGCATATAACACACTAAATATCTTACTATACAATAACCAAAGAATTAGTGTACTCAGACCCCATTCTCTGGAGTTTGAACACTGACTACACTGATTACTTACTCAATAATGGACCTCTGACAAATAAGACCCCCATTGTACTGGACTTTGCACAAAAAAAGGGACAGTGAGATAGCTGGGCTCAGGGTGGAGCCAGTCTGTGATTTCCAAATACCCCAGGCTTTTCATTATTATTTCCAAATGCCAGTAAATGCCATTTCCTTTTGAATCATACTTGGACTGCAATGTAAAATACTTGACGATACTTTGTCACTATCCAATTTATTTTATGTACTTGAGTATGTTTAAAGGTAAATATTTTCTGACTTTCTCTCAATTTTTGACTCCAAAAATCTATTTCACTTTTAAATGAGAAAAGATTTTACCACAGAACTCATACTCTAACATTTAAAGATGAATGACTTCATTTTTTTACAGAAGACATTGGCTTTTACATTATCAACAATGCATTTAAAACCTCAGAAGACATGTATAGGTTGAATTGTAAATAAAATATTTTCATTGCAGACGTTGCGACTCCTGATTCCTACCACCCAAACTGTAAAGAAGTCTAAGTTGGTACTACTGTGGTATACAATGCACCATTTCACATTTAAACACTCCAAATTACATACCAGTGACTGAAATAAGTTGAAATTAGGAAAAATCGATGGCATCCCCCTTTAACTATAAATTCTTTGTGGCTTTTCAACTACTGAATTACAAGAGAAATGGTTATTTTCAGTTTTGAGCAGTTTTGTAAAGTTTGGATAAGATTCTGCTAACAAGTGATCAGTGGGCATGCTCACAATATTTTGCATTTTGCTGCAATTTAAGCCTGAAGACAAAAAAAATGAAAATTTGTCGTGCAAGTGTACTTCCATATACGTTTGCCACTTCCTTTTCCAAACGAAACATCTGCGACTGTGAGCAAAGTTTCACATGCCCAGTCAGAACTGAGCCCGCAGTGCTGCAGCAGACTAAAGTGGGGCTGTCCCTTCTTCATAAAAATAACCTGCCTACAAATGGGATTCTGACTTAGTAAGTCACAACTGAATCATCTTGTTCCCACACCTCACTAATGCAATGGAGCAACATAGAAGAGTGACTGGATGTCACCAGAAGGGCTCTGTAAATCCCCAGTATAAAATTCGAATAAAATCTACATTTGTCATGCGTGAACACACCACAGCACAGCACACAGTGTGAACAGCACAAAATTGTTCTCTGCATTTAACCCATTCACCAAGTGAAGCAGCGGGCAGCCAGCGATGCAGCACCTGGGAAAAGTGTGTGGGGACGGTATTTTGCTCAAGGTACCTCAGCGGTGCCACTGGCAGTCCTGGGATTCAAGCCCACAACCTTCCCATTGCAGAGGCAGCTCCCTAACCACTAGACCACCAGCTGCCCCTTGCAGGTTTTCTATAGGGATGTGTGAATCAATACCGAAACTTAATCAACACACTTCCACTCCTGTCGGATCCTTCCAGGAATCCGTCCTCACATGGAAACATTGATACCAATAGCTTTCTTGAAAATCTGTGTCTTTGATGCTAAAAAAAAAGAAAAATTATAGTAGTAAATAAATGTGTAACATTTATTTTCCCTCTGGTACCTATGGTGCTCATGAAACACACACATACACACACGCAGGGCCACAGTGACTGTTCCGTAACTCAGATCATTCAGAGTTATGGGATTCAGGGCTTTTCAGCTCCAGGCAGCAGCGGGGGCGGGGCCTCAGAGGAGACTCTGCTTTCCCCCCGCCCGTACTCTGACAGGCCCCGCCCCCTGTGCCGGAATACAGGTGGGAACAGGGTGGAGGAGGAGGCGCGCGGGGGCGGCGGGGGGCCGCGAGGGCTTTGTCAGATGTGAAAGATCCAGGGCCACGGCAGAGGCGGAGGGTGAGGACGGAGCAAACGACACACAAAGTTTACGAAACACTCTCCTGGAGCGAGGAGACAGGATTTCTGACGGTAAGTGAAGAACTCAGACGCGGACCCAGAGACACGCAGCCTGAGAGACGGACGGGCCGCTGTGGTTCTGTCCTGTCCGTTGCTCCGAGCTGTCGGTGCTGCTGTGAGAGGAGCTGGTGTGTCCCAGTCTGGGCTGGTAAATCCTCCATGACTCGGTCACAGCTGAAAGTTGTCTCATCTTTTCCAAGTCCGTGAACACTGAGGAGGAGTGGGGACTGACCGGGTTCATTTTTTGGGTCCAAACTCGAAGGTTCTGTACTTGTTTTCCAGCCAGCGTTGTCTTGAGACCGCTAACAACTGAGCTGTGTACCACAGAAGTTTCTAGACTGGTGACTTTCTTTGTGTGACAGTACCTAACTGCTTCCAGACTCCTCCACAGTCCCGTGTGTCCTACTCTTTACAGATGAGATCAGTTTTCCAGCTGCAGCAGCAGGTTTTTACACCACGGGCCACTTCAGGAGCTTATAATGGCGCTTCTTCTCGCGCTGGGCGGTTCTTACAGTTGTGTGAATGAAATCTCTGTACGGTCCCTCTGCCACCCCTGACCCTTTTTCAGCACAGACAGCTGAGGAACCACATACTTGTTGCGTCTGTTATTTGTGGTTTAAGGTCTTCTAGGCTACACAGCCTTTCAGACGAGGCTTAACGGAGATTATAACTGTCTGTGGCGGATCACCTCTGTCCTGGTGAGGGTAATGATATGTGAGGGATGGAGGGACAACACCTCTAGAGAAGAATCTGAAAAAGTTAAATAAGACCACATGGTGCATGTCTCATACCATGAGTCACCGCGTGTTGTCCATTTCCAATAGCACTCTCTCTCTCTCTCTCTGTGAGTGTATCGCTTTTTCTCTCCCTCTCTTTGTATCTTTCTCTTTGAATGTTTATTTCTCACTGTTTCTCTTTCTCTATACATCTCTTTCTCTCTCTTTGTGGGTGTATCGCTTTTTCTCTCCCTCTCTGTATCCTTCTCTTTGTATGTTTATTTCTCTCTTTCTCCCTCTCTAAGAGAGAAAAGATATATATATATATCCTTCTCTCGGTCTCTCTCTCTCTCCCTCTCTCTCTCTCTCTCTCTCTCTCAGACTCAAAATAACTTTCAGACACATTCACACTCTCTCATTTATTTGAAACCACACAATGGTACTGGAAGGTCAGAGTTTTAATGTGCTCAGTGGTTTCCTTGCTCTCTGTGCCTGTGGTTTTTCACACTCACAGTGTCTTCATGTATTCAGTCTGAGGTGTCAGGGAGGATGAGAAGCTTGTAAACACTTAAACCTTGAGATCTTATTCAGGTCTTTACTGTTGTCTTGGATGGAAACCTGTGTCATTTTTCACCCTTTTCACCAATCTTTTTTAAAAAAAAAAACAGCTCTCCTTCACATTGTGATAAGATAAGAAAGAACTTTATTTATCCTGAGGGAAATTCTTTTGTCATAAACATGCTCAGTGCAACAAGAGGAATAAAGATAAGACAATAAAGAGATGAGACTAACATTCAAACTTGTCGACATGTCAAGAAAAAAGTACTGATAGAAATGGTCCAAAATTAATCAAAAGGGGCTCCTGAGCAGTACTATGGTTGCACTTATTGCCATAAATTCAGTTAAATGGAAGTAGTTACGGTCTCTGTAGTGAAACATGCATTTGGTCAGTGTTCTTTAAGTATTGACGATATCTGTGATATGCTCAGAAAAGCATACTGAAACATATTATGACATTTATCACAGTAATGATAAATACTGTCAAATTGCGTAGCCCTAAAATGGAATCAGCCACGACTAAATAAAAAAGAAGAATAAATAAATTGAATTAAAATCAGTTACAATATTAGGCAGCTTTGTCAATTCATATGCTTTTGTTTGTTGTCAGGACTGTAATGCTCTGTTTGTTTGGATGTAATAGACATAGAAAGGTGAGCATGGCATAGAAATGTTCCTCTACCACCAAAATGAGTTTAAATGATCTCATGCAATCCTTCAACCAGCAAATTAAAGACTTCACTGTTGATAAGGTATACATCTTAATATGGCTCTATTTGTGCCACTATTTTACATAATATAATAAGTCTCACCATTTTTTCTTAGTGAATCTTTACATGTAATTATATTTATCTTTATGATGAATGATCAAGGTTTTCCTGGGGTTATACAATTACCTGACCATACCCTAAAATGTCAAATTATTTTAGAGAGTGACTAGGCTAAACTGTCACAGGGTCTTCTTGAATGGTGGTTACACCACCTTGACACTTCAAGAAGTTGGCTTGACTGACAGTTCCCAAAATTAACTAAAATATTCAGAACAATGGGGTTCCATTATTTTTATTTACTATTAAGTAGGTCTAATATAAGATTGTCAGTCTAGTGAATAGGGGGTTTATTGGGAATTCTACTTTTTAAGCAAGTTTCCAACATTTATATGGTTACTACAATTTTATATATATATGTGTGTATATATATATATACAGCTCTGGAATAAAAAAGAGACCACTGCAATTTATTTTTAAATCAGCATCTCTATGAGTATGACAACCATTCCATGCCAGTGTCTGTT
>JBBPCZ010068050.1:0-12119 GCA_037974445.1 Brycinus macrolepidotus | reverse complement strand
ATTACAAAACATATTCTGGTTTGTTTAACTTGTTTTTTTGTTTACTGCATAATTCCATGTGTTCCTTCATCATTTTGATTATTTTCAATATTAATCTACAAGGTATAAAAGAATAAAAACAAAGAAAAAACACTGAATGAGAAGGTGTGTCCAAACTTTTGACTGGTAGTGTATGTACATATAAATAATATATTTGCGCGCATACACAGGACCTGCCATTCCCTCTGTGTTGGAGTTACACAAGCTCCTCTGAAGTGCTGTGAGATGCGGTTCCTGATTTGGCAGTAAACATTGCTCTCGAGGGACTGAGGTTTCTTTAAATAGAAGCTGCATTTTAAAATTAAGGCTCGACAGAAACTGTGTAAAAATCCATATAAAGAAACCTGTGACGTGAACGACAATGACTCGGACTTGAGCCTTACTACTCAATAAGTCAGGACTCAAAGTGTAGGAAATGCGACAGGCTGCAGTCTCGCAGACTGGCTACTCTTCAAGTCAGTTGATTCTAATTTTCTGCCGTAGACATGCCAGAATTGCATCAGTAGTATGTCAGAATCAGAATCAGAATCCGAAAACTTTATTTTTTCCCAGAGGATGTACGTCAATAACGATTATTATGATGCTTATTTTATTTCAGAGGACAAGTGAGACATGCATGAGAACCTGATTTTTGCCAATAATAAGCAGGAAACCAGCGAAATGAGTTTCTCTGCACTTCGTCTCCAGTTTTGCTGCAGTAATTTAACAGATTTACTTTTTCCTCCTAGCAGTTAAGCAGCTGTGCTGTATTAGATTAGATTTTATTTTTAAAAACATCTGAAGTGTAAAAAAAAAAAAGCGCAAAATGTAGTCACTTCGCACATTTACACGACCAGTCAAAAGTTTTGCGTTTGCATCTCACTCAATTAGTATTTACTAAAAATACACTTAATATTCTTTGCTAACAAATAAATGTACAGTCCGTTCACCATTTGAGTTCCTTTCTTAGCCAGAAAATGTCATTTTTATTCATCACTGCTGACCTACAAAAAGCCTCCTGAAATAATTACAATTATAATGTGGATCAGACGAGTCTTAGATATTTAACGAGCTATTAAGTGATGAAACAGCTGACGATTGCATTTAAAGTTAAAGGACAGTCTAGAATTTGCATCGCCGCACAACCAGTTAATAGGATGTCAGACCTGCACTGTTAAACATTCTTTCCTCATATTTTCATTTATAGTAATTCACTGGCAGGAATAAAAATCTGCAGTTTAGGAAATAAATGGATGTGGTTAAACCTGTGGTGTGCAAAAACTTTTGACTGGAAGTGTATCTGAACTATGTTCAGCACAGTGTTCAGTTGGTTTCTATCGTTTGTTGTCTAAATTTAACTCAGACTGGCAGCTTTCAGTTTGTTGAAGGCTAATAAATACATAAATAATATAAATAAATAAATAAATAAGCAAAGAAAGAAAGAAAGAAAGACTTGTCCATTTAGTATACTGTATTGCCATGGCATACTAACATCCCAACATTAAATAGGTTGTATTAGCATCACTTTTTGTGTTCTGTGTTGAAGTGGCATTAAATCTGCTGAAGAATTCCTGCTGACTTGTTTAGGACTCAGGACTCGACTGATTTAGGACTTTGATTTATGAGTGTCAAGACTTGGTAGTTACAACTTAGTTACTTGCTCCCACCTCTGCCCAATTAGTCTGCAAAAGTCTTGTTCATTCCAGAAAATTATATTTAAAGTTACTTATTTGGGTATTTATGTGTTTAAAAAAAATAACATGTAGACGTGAAAGATAAACAAATGAACAGTACATTGCAATATGTATTGTGATGTGCGATATACAAACATCTCCTCGAGAATTCAGCTGCCATCCAGTACCTGCTTCAGCTAATCAGTCTTTCATTAAATTAAATCAGCTGCTTCTGCTTGAACTGAACAAATCCATGCAGTGACTGGACTGCACAGAGAAGTCATTCTAACAACGATATGAACACCTTTAAAAAAACCAACATCTAATTGTATTAACTCTAGGTATCTTTGTTTTATTTTTGTTCTTAATGGTTTTACAGTTTTCAAGAATTTCCCAGGCTGCCTACCTTTTGCACTATGTTTTTATTCAAATTTTATTGCAAGTTTTACTCAATATTAAGTTCCCACTTGTCAATATTAAATAATTTAATAAATAGTATAGATATTGCAGTGCTGGGGGCAGGGCCAGTGGTGTTTGGGTAGGTGGGATAAACTGTGCCTTCTAAAGAATCTCAATTCCAGCATGTGTTTATTGCAAATTGTTGCAGCCAGTTATGTGTCATTTAATATGTACTTGTAGACTGTAGAATATGGAAAGAAAGGGACAAATGCAACATTGAAAGGCATTTAACTCAAACTTAAGTACAACATACAAACGTGCAGAAAATCTCTATCTTAAGACGTTATCCACCTCTTCACTAGCGAATGGAGTTTCCCTGCTTTCTTTGTGGTTTTGTTGGTTTCTGTTAATTAGCTTTTAGTTTTTCAGTTCAGTTCAGTACTTTCTAGTTTTCCAGTTTACAAGTCCAGCCAGTATTGCTGTAATAAGTAAGCAGCTGGCGTTTGCTAACAGCATTTTTTAAAGAACATATTAAACCATCTAAATTCTCAGAAATTAGCCTTTCGCCTCATGTTAAAGGTTTATTTGAATATAAGGCCATTTTTCCACTGCACAAAGTGCTTTTGGTACCAGAAAACTCTAACTATGCTTTATCCATTGGTCCAGTATTGAAGGTTTCTGTTTTATGGTTTTTAGTACCTGCTCAAGACACTAACAGGAACTAATGGTACTCAATGGTTTTCTAGTCAAACACCTGTAGCTGAAGCCACGTTAATGAACTCTTTACTCTTTCAGGTGAAGGTAGTCATTAGGCACCATGATATAACTAATAAGAACTCTAAAAAGTGAAGTTGTGTAGTGAGCTACATTGGTAGGGCCCTATTTAAATTCAGTAATAGAAATGGACTCAAACTTTTGGTACATCCCAAAAGTTGTGCTTCTGCCGTTTAAGAACCAAGTTTTCAGCAAAGAGAGTTATTAAACATCTCAAAGAATCTACTTTTACCGCAAAGTTTGTCATTAGCAAGGACCATCCGTTACTGCGCTTTATCTTGTGTCAAAATTCGGTCTTATAGAGGTAGCGACAACTACTGTGAGAAAAAGTTCCAGCACTATTCTTACTCACCCTTAAATTAATTAAATGTTCCTGCAAAATGGTCAACATGTCCTTTTGTGGTTTTACTCTACACCAGTATAGCTTTAACTCCAGCTACCAACAGGTAAAGCAATATGTCAAATATAACTGATTTATGTACAGTGTGGAAGTAAGTAATAGAAAGTGTATCATCAAGTCAGCTCTAACATTTTTTGTTAAAACATGTAAAATGTTGAATGTAAAATATAAAACCTGCAGCATAATATTCACATCAGGTGAACTGATCATAGTTTGTATAGGGGAAAAATAGCTTTTGGTATTTGAATACTGTATAATAATGCAGCTCACTGCCTCGTAAACCGAAATGCCGTTGATGAATAGTACAGTAACTGTACAGTCTTTAGTGGACGAATCTGCCATTCTGACTAGTATAACTAACAAATATTGACTGTATGTGGTGTTTGTGCACTGATGAAAATTGTGTTGGTGGCAAACGTGGTGTGTGGCTACTTCAAATAATCTAATGTTTGAGTTGGTATTTTCTTTTGTAAATCTTTTATTGTTTTATAGCTTTGATCAATTTGGCAAGGTGTATAAATTATAAACGGATAAACTCTGCCCATACAGTGTAGTAATGTGTTGTTGGATGAAACAGGCTCAGCAAATACATGTTCGAAGTAGCATATGATACTTTCTTCTGCTAATAAGTAGCTAATTGAGAGTAAAAGGCTATATGTAAACTTGACCTGTTTTGAAGGAGAATCTGTATATAAGCACATATTTAACATGACTAAAGACTAACATAATTATTTACAACAATTATTTTTTTTTTAAACAGTGGTTTGCAGCACATCAGGCTAAAGCAGCTGTGGTTACTGTTGTCTTTAATGTGACTTTTACTTATTTACTTATCCGAGAACACTAAAATAACAGTTGCTAATTGATTCAGTACATAAAGGTATCGCAGATGTTGTTGTGAGACAGTTACAGTTATATCTACACACCCTTCAACCCTGCTTGTTGTTGGCTGCTAAAATTCAGGTTGTTTTGCTAGTTAGATTGAAATTTGTGGTTTACGGGAGAACAAAAATCAAATTTACACAAATTTCCATTAACACAAAATGTGGTCGATGAGCCCAAATTTGCTCCAAAGGTATAGAACTGGAGCTATGAGAATATCACTGATAACAAACACTGGAGGTTACTAGTCACCCAAATCTGTGAATACATCCCCAAAACATCTTTCAACTTACTCAGACCACATCCAGTTCTTCGTTAAATCAGAGCAGACCTGTGAATGTGTTACTATGAGCTATTAAAATGAACAAAACCGAGTAACTTTGTGCTGGCAGCCTTATTAGACAACAGGGTCTGCTTTCACAAACCGCCTCAGGATTAGGATGGCTAATCTAGAATCAGTTTTTGTGACAATAGCTATCATAAATGCTGAGGAATCTGATCCAAGATCAGTCATGACTACATTACTACGTCTGCTCCACCTTAATGAAGAGCTGGATGTGGTTTGAGCGAGACGTTTTGTGTGTGTATTTGTGGAAAGATTTGGGTGACTATTGACTTCCAGTGTTTATCAAGGTCAGTCTTATAGCTCCAGTTCTAAACTAAAGAAGCTGCACAAACTGCATCCAGGTCTTCGGTATGCAGTCATTTGGATGACTGGTCTTGGATCAGATTCCTCTGAATTTATGAAGGTCACCAAAACTGATTCTAGATCAGCTCTCCATTTGATAGCTAATAAAAAGCCACCCAAATGAAGAGCTGGATAAGGTTTGGGTGACTACTGACTTTCAGTTTTCTAGTACAATGTTAGCCTTGTAGATCCAGTTCTAAACTAAAGAAGTAAAATTGGACTGCAGACATGGTCTTGACTGTTGTGGAAACATGTAAGTTTGATTTTTTTTTTTTTGACTGAACTATTCATTTAATATTTTGGCAGGATTTTGCACTGCCTACTGTTGGTTGTAATTAATAAAAAGCTAAACTTCTTAATAGCGACTGTCTGTGTCTGTATCAGGCGTTCTTGTTTGGTCAGTGCAAATGCCAAAATACTGTAAATAAATGGGGTTTTTTTTTGGTTTGTTTATTTTATTTTACTGTGAGGTAGTGTGTACTTTATATAATCAGTGAACTCATGCCAGGCAGCTGCTGATTGAGCTCAGCAGTGACCAAGTGAACATCTGTTAATTCTCAGGTATAAAAGCTTTGTGTCTTGTGGAGCTGTGAGGTGGCCTTTGATTATTTTTTTTATTTTTTTTTAATTTTTTTTTTTTAAATATAATGTTCACTGTTTAACTACAGTTATTTTACATGAAGTTTGTGAGAACAAATAAAGTGCTGTACAAATAAAAATTTGAGCAATTACAGTATTTTTGCATGGTCTGTCATATATAATGTCCTATTTCATAATGTTTTTCCTGTCATTTCTTATACACTGTTTACATTAATACATCTTTAGTCCTTAACATCTGGGCACATTTTTAAAAAAAGAATTGCTTATTTATGATGAGTCTTCTATACCAGTAGGCTGAAGTTTGACACACTGATTATACATGTTATACACTTTTGTGGCTTTTATTAGATACCTCTTGGTTTACAGTTAAAGAATCTATAGCCATCTTTTTCCATGTACAGTTTGTGTGCAATAAAGGGAAACAAATATTCAGACGCTGTTTAGTATACAGTTCCATCTGTCTATCTACAGTGGATATAAAAAGTTTACACACCTCTGTTTAAATGCCAGTTTTTCTGATGTTAAAAGAAAAGAGACCATAATAAACAATTTCAAAACTTTTCCCACCTTTTAATGTGACCTATGATCTGTACAATTCTATTGAAAAACAAGCAAATCTGTTGAAGCACCTCTTGATTCAATTACAGCATTCAGTCTTTTTGGATAGGAGTCTATCAACAAGCCAACCCAGCCACTGGAGGTGCACAAGCCAGTGTATTTCTTAGTGCCCAAGCCTGCGTAAATGGGGAGGGTTACGTCAGGAAGGGCATCCGGTGTAAAACTTTGCCAAGTCAAATATGCGGACAACCAGAAAATTTCCCATACTGGATGTGTCCAGATTAACAACGACCACCACCAGTACTGTTAGCTGACATGGTGCTAGTGGAAATTGGGCTACTGTTGGCTGAAGAAGAAGAAGAGGGGGAAGGCGTGTCCGGAGGTAGGAGGAAAGGAGGAAGAGTAGGACAGTAGAAGTGAGGGTGGGTACTTTGAATGTTGACATTATGACAGGTAAAGGGGGAGAGCTAGATGAAATGATGGAGAGAAGGAGGGTTGATATATTGTGTGTGCAGGAGACCAGGCGGAAGGGAAGTAAGGCTAGGTGTATTGGAGAAGGTTTCAAATTGTTCTATCATGGTGTGGATGAAAGTAAAAATGGGGTAGGTGGTGTTGTGATGGAAGAGGAGTGTTCTGGAGGTGAAAAGAGTGTCAAGAGTGATGAGTGTGAAGTTAGAAACTGAAGGTATGATGCTGAATGTTGGGTGTAAGATGGATAAGAAAAGGATTCTGGAGTGTGTCGGATGAAGTAGTGGAGAGTGTACCCAAGGGAGAGAGAGTTGTAATTGGAGCAGACTTTAATGGACATGTTGATGAAGGGAACAGGGGTGATGAGGAGGTGATGTGTAGGTATGGTGTCAAGGAGAGGATTGAAGAAGATCAGATGGTAGTGGATTTTGCAAAGAGGATGGAAATGGCTGTGGTGAACATGTATTTTAAGAAGAGGGAGGAGCACAGGGTGACGTATAAGAGTGGAGGAAGATGCACGCAGGTGGATTATATCCTATGGGGATATTGCTATGCAACAGCATTCCGACATGGCTGCACAGATTAGTGACATGCTAACATACTGTAGTGACCGTGATGCAGAACTGAGCACCAAGACAAGAGGAGGAGGGCTGTCTGTTTACATCAGCACTGTCTGGTGTGTGAACGGTGTGCTGATCTCAAGCAACTGCTCACTGCTGCTGGAGTTTGCGACTGTTAGATGCAGACCATTTTATTTACTGAGGGAATTCACCACGATGCTCAAAGCTGCAGTGTACGTAGCTATTAGCAAGCTCCGAAACATTCATCCTGACAGACTGTTTATTATCGCCGGACATTTTAATCACACAAATCAAGTCAATTCTCTCTAAATTCCATCAATTGAGGGGGGCGAAAAGGTTGAACTGTGTTTACAAAAACATTGCTGGCACATGTTGCACTGAGCCCCGCCCCCACCGTGGCTACTCCGTTCACGTGTCCATCATGCTGATCTCAGCGTAGACCACTTGTCAGACGTGCCAAGCCCGTTCACAAGCAGACAAAGATCTGGCCCCCAGACGCCATCTCTGCTCTTCAGGACTGTTTTGAGCACATTGACTGGGACATGTTCAGGGAGGCTGCAATCTACGGCAGCTCTACCAACCTGAGGAGTACATGACGTCGGTCACTGGCTACATCAGCAAGTGTATCGATGATGTTACTGTCTCCAAGATCATCACCACACATCCCAACCAGAAGCCGTGGATGACTGCAGAGGTGCATGTGCTGCTGAGAACCCATGACATTGCCTTCAGATCAGGTGGCAAGGCTGCCCTGAGAACAGCAAGGGACAACCTGTCCTGGGCCATCAGAGCAGCAAAGCGCCCTCATGCCCAGAAAATCCACATTCACTTCAAGGACATTGGGGATGTACAGCACATATGGCAGGGCATCCAGGCCATCACCAACTTCAGGGCATCTCCACCTGCCTGTGATGGTGAGGCCTCCCTTCCAGATGCGCTGAACCACTTCTATGCATGGTTTGATGCCCAAAATGATAAGGCAGTGAGGAAGACCACCCCGTCCCCCAATGACCAGGTGCTCTGTCTGACCATGGATGATGTGAGGAAAACTCTGCTCGGTGTCAACTCGCGGAAAGCTGCTGGACCAGACAACATTCCTGGTTGTGTGCTCAGAGGATGTGCAGACCAGCTGGCAGATGTTCTCACAGACATCTTTAATATCTCTCTGAGCACCACTGCTGTTCCAACGTGCTTCAAAGCCACCACCATCATCCCCATGCCAAAGAAGTCGTCAGTGTCCTGACTTAATGACTATCGTCCCATCACACTCACACCCATCATCATGAAGTACTTCGAGAGGCTTGTCATGGTGCACATCAAATCAGTGGCCCCCTCACTGGACCCCCTGCAGTTTGCATACCATCCCAACCGTTCTATGGAGGATGCCATCACCACCACCCTTCACTTGGCCCTCACCCATCTGGACAAAAAGGACACTTATGTAAGAATGCTGTTCATAGACTTCAGTTCAGCATTCAATACCATAACTCCTCAGCATCTGATTGGGAGGCTAAGACTGCTGGCCCTAAACATCACTCTCTGTAACTGGATCCTAGACTTCCTGACTGGGAGACCTCAGTCAGTCAGGATAGGGAACAACATCTTCAGCACCACCATACTGAGCACATGGGTCCCCCAGGGCTGAGCATTGGCAGCTCCTTGGTGGAGATTGTCCAGAGCACCTAGTTCCTTGGTGTTCACATCACGGAGAACCTCACGTGGAGCCTCATCAACACGAAAGCCCAGCAGCGTCTCTGCTTCCTGCAGAGACTGAGGAGAGCACACCTTCCACCCCCAGTTCTCACCATGTTCTACAGAGGGACCATAGAGAGCATTCTCTGTAGCTGCATCACAGCCTGGTACAGGAACTGAAACATTTCAAGACCCAACAGAGAATTGTGAGGACAGCTGAGAAGATCTTTGGGGTCTCTCTCCCCTCTGTCACGGAAATTTACATGACACGCTGCATCCACAAAGCCACTAGCATTGTAGATGACCCCACTCACTCCTCACACACTGTCTTCTCCCTCCTCCCATCTGGCAAAAAGTTCTATAGCATATGGGCCTCCACTGCCAGAATGGAGAACCGTTTCTTTCCTCAGGTCATCAGACTCCTCAACCAGAACTGAAACATAAAACTGTACCCCACCCCCGCCTCCCGAACAACTCAGACTTTAATTACCTCTGTAAATACACTTCTATTTATTACGCTGGACATTATCTGTCTTGGTGTGAGAGAGGAAGATGCAGAGGATAGAAGGAAATGGAGATGGTTGATCCGCTGTGGCGACCCCTAATAAAACGGGAGCAGCCGAAAATAGAAGAAGAAGAAGAAGAAGTCAATCAGTATGCCACATCTTGACTTTTAAACATTTGCTCTTCCTTGCAGAAGCGCTCCAAATCTGTCAGATTGCAAGGGCATCTCTTGTGCACAGCCCTCTTCAGGTCACCCCACAGGTTTTCAATTGGGTTTAGGTCTGGGCTCTGGCTGGGCCATTCCTAAACTTTTATTTTCTTCTGGTGAAGCCATTCTTTTGTTGATTTGGATGTATGCTTGGGGTCATATTTGTGCTGAAAGATAAAATTCCTCTTGGGCTCCAGTTCCAGCTGAAGAAAAACAACCCCAAAGCATGATTCTGCCACATCACGTTTCACCATTGGTATGGTGTTCTTTTGGTGATGTTCAGTGTTGTTTTTGCCTAAAACATACCTTTTGGAATTGTGGCCAAATTTTCCCACATGTTTTTCTGAGACATGCTGTATTTTTTGCTAAATTTAGCCGAGCCTGGATGTTTTTCTTTGTAAGAAAAGGCTTTTGTCTTGCGATCCTACCTCATAGTCCAGACATATGGAGAATAAGGGAGATTGTTGTCACATATAGTACACAACCAGTACTTGCCAGAAATTCCTGTAGCTCCTTCAGAGTTGCTGTAGGCCTCTTGATAGCCTCCCTGACCAGTTTTCGTCTTGTCTTTGGAGAGACGTCCAGTTCTCAGTAACATCACTGTTGTCCCATATTTTTTTTAGGTCCCTTTGATGCTTTGTAAGCTCTCTGTGAACCATGGCTTTAGCTGTAGGATATAACTGAGTAAATGTCAGGAAAATCCTACTTGGATAGCTGAACTTTATTTGGGGTTAATCAGAGTCACTTAAATTTATGCCAGGTGTGTACCCAAAAAGCTGTCGCTGTTGTTGTATCAAAAGGTGCTTCAGCAAAGTATTAGTTCAAGGGTGTGCACACTTATGCAACCAGCTTATTGTACTTTTTAAATTTTTTTTATATATTTCTCCATAACAGATTTGTTTGTTTTTGAATCGTACATGTATAGGTCACATGTTACAGGTCACATTAAAGGTTATTTTACATCAGAAAAACCTGGTATTTTAACAGGGGTGTGTAAACTATTTATACCCACTGTATCTATCTATCTATCTATCTATCTGTCTGTCTATCTATCTATCTATCTGTTAATCCATCCATCCATTAGTCTGTATATATACTTATCCATCCATCTATCCATACATCCATCCACCCATCAATTCATTTTCTCTCTCACTCTCTCTCTGCTTATGAATGCGCACACACACACACTCAGCTCACGAATGCACAGATACACATACACACACACACACACACACACTCCTACTCCTCCCCTGCAGGATGACACACACACACACACACACACACACTAGTGAATGCAGAGATGCACACTCACACGAGTGCGCTCGCTGCAGGACGGCTCGCTCCGTTTTAAGTCGCCGCCCTCGCTCGCGCGCCGCTCCCTCCAGCAGCAGAACCTCTGAGGAGAAGAACCTCTGAAGAACCTCAGAGGAGCAGAACCTGTGAGGAGAAGAACCTCTGAGGAGCAGAACCTCTGAAGAGCAGAACCTCTGAGGAACAGATCCTCTGAAGAGCAGAACCTCTGAGGATCCGTCCACACGCGCTCAGCCCACTGCAGCCTCGCGCACCTCCGCATTAATATTCAGCAGAGCGGCTCGTCTGGCAGCTCGAGGACCTGCCCGGTCCGGACGGGTCCGGATTTACTGACACCAGGCCATCTACAGCCACGGATTTACACCTTTCATCTGTTTTTACTGCTGTTTAATGAGGACCAGGTAAGACCTTACACAACACACACCAGCAAACACAATAATACATCACACTTACACACTAAATACACAATAATACACCATAAACACACCATACATTCACAATAATACACCATAAACACACCATACATTCACGATAATACACCAGAAATACACACTAAATATACATACACCAGAAATGCACACTAAATACACAATCATACACCAGAAATACGCACTAAATACACAGTCATACACCACACTTACACACTGAATACACAATAACACACCACATATACCCAAGAAATACACAATAATACGCCGCAAATACATATTAAAACACCATCAATACACAATACATACAAGGTAAGACAGCATTCAATAACCACTAAATAAATACTGAATAAATGCAGGTTTTAACGTGTCTCTGGGTAATAAAGCCGTTATTTCGTGTCTGTAACTGAATGTTTTAGGACTTTAGTAAGTGCGGGGGGTTGTAATAAACGCACAGAGAGCCATTATAAAGACACCAATTACATAATTCCATAACGCGCGCGCTGGTGTTTATTAACGCCGCGCGGAGGTGTGTGATGGGCGTGATGTCACAGGGTCTGCATGAAAAGGGAATTCCCTTCTGCAACTCAACACATGCACGCGCGTGACTGACATACAGCAGGCGCGAGGCAGGCGTGTGAAAACAGCACGGGCGCACGCGCAGTCGCGTTCACAGCAGCAAGCAGCCAGACAGGTACACGATGCGCATGTGGCTGTTAGAAACATTTTGTGCGCATGCGCAGCTGTCTTAATCGGGATCGTGTTTTATTACCTTTTTTTACAAAAAGAAAAAAAGAAGGTGTAATGGTGCATAAACATAAATGTAACATACACTATATGGACAAAAGTACTGGTAAACCTGACCATTACACCAACAGGGACTTTAATGACACTGCATTCAAATACATAGACTTTAACATGGAGTTGGTCCCCCT
>JBBPCZ010068039.1:0-12119 GCA_037974445.1 Brycinus macrolepidotus | reverse complement strand
TAGTGTATAGCCTTTATTGTGAGCACTGGCATGTGCAAGAATTTCAGGCAGACCTGTACAGCATTAATGCTGGTGTCTGGACTTCGTTAGGAAAGCCTACGGGTCACATTTCGTAATCAAAAATATTTCTTGAAGCTCTTTGGCACTGAGGGCTGCTGTAATCGGACACTATTGTTTTGTGAATGTGGGGTATACGGAGGACCTGGTCGATCTCGTTTCTTCTCGTCAAAAGACGCACGATCACGTTTTCCAGAGCTCTGTCTGATCCCACCGTTATGGTGGTCTGCTCGTTTATTAAACTTTTATTGTTTGTTAACAGCAGCGTGTACTGAGCCCCCTAGCGGTGGTGGGGTGTGGGGGAGATGAATCTCACACGAAGTGTCTGGATTAACTGCTAATGTAAAGACCACTATGCTGATAATCATGAGTTCAGAAGTGACTGTGACAAACATCTGAGTTTGAACTGTTTTTGACCTAAACAATTTAATGGGCTGTGGAAAAACTTCTCATGCTCTCATAAGGTTTATATGAGGATTCTGTTGCAATCCTGCCAGACCCAGTTCTTCAGGATCTACCTTGAAAAATGAACATATGAACTTGAATTATTATTTAGGACAGATAGCATAGACAGAAGAACATGCTTTTCTACTTTCATTTTTCAACATCATTTAATCACAGCAGCTGTCATGATGAACAAATCAATAGAAGTGCTCCCAAATGATCTGGAAGAAAATCTCTTTACAGTTAAGGGTAAGAATGCTTTTAACTTCTCATGTAAAGTTGCAATTTTATACACTCATTTTTTGGGTGTTTCTTCCTTTTTTTTGCACAGCAAGATATTCCACTCTACTGCAACAACAAGATGCTGACATATTCAGCGCTGTCATGTTTTCAGTCTGTAAGTCAAACAGCTCTATTTTGGTTTCATTTTTGGAGAGTAAGGAAGTTTAGTCACAGCTATAAGATAGGACACCTCTATCTAATGTTCTCACACTCCTGACTGCTTTGGTGAGCTGTTAGATTAGGCCTCAAACCCGACTTTGTGAGGTGATCTCCTGCAGCACGGCTGGGTGCCACTAATGTAGGTCTTTTGGATAATTATGACTGAAAGGAGATTGTTTTTAAACCAATTTAAATCCATTTAAGTCCAGTGATTTGCTCCCAGGTAGAAGTTAAATAGTTTTGATTCCAGCATCTTCTGATATGTTTCTGGGACCTGATGCAGGTTAACTGTGACCATATGCTATCCATTTGTCATATTCACATATCCACTGTGTTTATATAATTCATTTGAAGAAAATAATCCACTATGTTTGTATAATTCATCTGAGGAAAATAAACAACATACATAGGTCTCATATATTATATTCCATATATTAAAAGACTTACTGTGGTCCAGATGATGGCTGATATGTGTACATGCTGGGCAAAAGTCTGAGACCACATAGTTTTTTTTTATTTAAACCTGGAAATAAACAACAGAAAGGTTGAGAATTTTGAGAAATGGAAAAGAAATAGAATTTAAAGTTAAATAAGGAAGAAATATATTTAAGATTCAGAACTATTTCTAAGTCACTATTTATGTTCAAGAAGTTTCATGACACTGATCATGTTAAGACCTGAACTAAAAGGTCGGTTTTTGAGTCTGATCTTTTCCATTAAGGGGAGTATTCAGATGATCTGATCTGCTCATCAGGACTTCTGCACAAACTTTGGGTTTGGGTGCACACCGTTCCTTAAAGGAAAAGGAAAACTAAAATTTTCACTCAAATTGGACTCTTGTTTGATAACTTTTCTGCTAGAGTAATTTGTAAAGAAAAAAAATTGTTGTATTAAATTAGAGAGTAATTCAAAGTATTTATTGTAAATTATTTCAGGTAGGTGTTTCAACCACTAGTGGCCCTATAATTGACTTTGGTGTGCAAGGCTTGGTGTACTAGGTTGGATTTGGGCATTAAATTGATTAGAGAGAGCATGCACTACCACCATCATTCTCTTTTTTTAACTGGATCAGCCCACAGCATTTGAGCAGATTGCAGAACACAGTGTAACAGGAAAGCATGTGAAGACAAAAAGATTGAGATCTCTTTAATAACAGAATAGGCAAATGCTTACATCACACACACCCTAACTCTTCACTCACACATGCACATAAACACACAGTTTTAGTCACATGGTGTCAAGCGGTAAAATGAAGTAAGCGTGAAGTCACATGTTCTCCTGAATGCTAAAAGATATCAATCCACAGTATGTTTGGTAACGGTAAGTGAAGTGAAAAAACCACTAACGAAGCACTTAGTAAAGCATTAGGCCCTAAAGAGTCCGCTCCTACTCTTTTATACAAGTATGGGGCATGAGAACAGATGTAGGTAGCTGTGAATGCACCCTTGCACCTACACAAATACTGTTTGCACTTCAGCATTTATGAGAGCTGTAATCCCACATTAACCTCTCCCCGACCTGGAGTGTGTTAACCAGACTGTAATGTACAGACAAGCACATTAAGAGATGCCAGCAGCTTGAACTCACTTCCAGTCCTAAAGAAGGCCCTCACTTTAGTTGAGTTTTCCAAATTCCCCCCATAATCCAAGATCCACCTCACGTAGTGGGTCAGCACGGGGTCCGTGCTAAATATTGCTGTAAAGAAGATTAAGAGGTTTAACTCTTGATTAAAGAGCTAGACTTAAAAAAGGGATGAAACAGTCCTTCTTTTGATGCCATCAAATAAACAGACATTTAGGGAGTCCTACTTTTCTTCATGTGTGTGCATACTCACAGTTAAAAATCTCTCTCTCTCTCTCTCTCTCTCTCTCTCTCTCTCTCTCTCTCTCTCTCTCTCTCTCTCTCTCTCTCTCTTTCTCTCTCTCTCTCTCTCTCTCTTAGTTGCTACCCAACTTGAAGGGTATCCTCTTGGCATTTCATTGATTTTATTGGTCGTTGGGCTTTCTTTTTTTAGTTCATGCTTGTGCGTTTGGTTTTTTGCATTTCACATATATTTCTGCCTTGTGTATATTTTGTTATGATCAATTACACTGTTACATTTTGCCATACTTTACAATATATGTCCAGAAGTATCCAGACATCCTTTGTAATGATTGAATTTAAAGTGCATCCATTGCTGATACAGGTGTTCCACTGTGCTCACACTGCTTGGTGGATCTCCATAGAAGAACGCTGCCAACAGAATGAGACGCTCTGTTGCAGCCATATATTGCTCAATGCCCAATGCCAAGCCACATGAAAGCTCTCTTGGCAGAATGCAATCAGATCCTCACAGCAATGGCACAAGATTTTGTGTAAAATCTGTCCGGAAGAGTAGAAACTGTAACTACAGTAAAGAGGGGACAAACTCTGTATAACTATCTTTGATTTTATAAGAAATGTGGGATGAACAGATGTCTACAAACTTTCTGACATTTGGTGTTTATTGTGTTATTTATTGTGGTTGCATGTTTTTGCTCTTCCAATGCATTTCCTGTATTATGTAAGTTTTATAGACATAATTGTTCAAATCAATTAAACTATTATTTCAGTGCTGAATGGTATTTTAAGGGCCATGTCTATCAGTAGAGATAAAAAATGGAATTACATTTATTTAAATGAGGATATTAAGACAAATGGACTTACAGTAAGAAATAGTCATTTTCAGATGCAGGTATCGGCGATGTAATATTTAAATTTCAATATTACAGGAGCTCCAAAGAAGAACGCAAAGTACACTGGAAAAAGGTGCGTGATTCAGCTGTGTCAAATAGCTGCACCCAAAAGAAAATATGTTACATCAACGATTACTGCGTGTATTTAAATGTTTTAAAACAAGAGTTCTGTTAATGTAACTCATTTTATTTTAGTGAAATCAGCTGGCACATTTAGTTCACGTAAATTCAAAGCATGCTATAACAGTACCATAACTGAAGTAAAGAACATCAAAGATAAAACCTTAAGAATATAGTCAGTTTGTTTTTTTCTGCCATTAGCAAAATCAAAGGCTGCTTCTAATCAGGGACCTTTCACATTACTTGTGAAATGATGTTTGTCATTAAAGATTTCTATGTTTCATGACTGTTAAAGGGTCCATATCCTATGTTTTCTTGTATTTTACATTTTCCCTGACATTTGTGTTGGTGTGTGAACCAAAAATGCTGCATTTCATGTTTACCTGACTATTTTGTCACCACTGCTTCTCACAGAATTGAACGTTTTTGTTACTGTGCCTTTAAGACTGATCAATGTAATTGACCTCTCTCTCTGATTGGCTGGCCCAAATTGTGCTTTTTTCAAAAAGCAGTCTGTCCTGAAACACTGCTTATCACTTCAGCATGAATAGATGAGGATAAATTCCTGTAGCCCTATGTAGTCAACTATCTGTAAATGTATTCGTTTTTGTTACCGCCTAATAACGAGAGCGTACTGATTAGGGAGTGCATGGAATGGTTTGAAAATTTAACTGTGTTTACATGCTACTTTTTATTTAAAAAAGGAGGAAAATTAGACTTTTAGATTTTCCATGACATGGGCCTTTTTATTTATTTATGCAGGTTTATAAATAGTTTGTATAAACTTATTTATAAAATGTTATAATTTTTTAAATGTATAAAATAAATTTTATACATTTATTTTATAATAACATTTATAATTTTATTTTTTTTATAAATGTATTGTAAATTTTATTATACATTTATTTATAATAATTTACAATAAATTATTTATTATAAATATAATTAATTATTATTTAATATAATATATAATTTATTATACATTTATTATACATTTTTTTATAAATTTATAAATTTATTTATTTACACAGCTATTTATGCGGGCCAGGGTTAGTTCAAATGTTGGGTTTTAATTATGCCCCCTATATTAAACAATGACGGAAGTCCATATGTCCCCCAATATTCTGGAAGATTTTATGTCACTATCAATCAAAAACGTACCATAGATTTTACAAATATAAAATATCGTTTTATATTTTAACTCATGTTAAAATTTCTATTTAATCGTGCAAATATTTCCTTTTCTTTGTGGTCAAAAATATATTTGCCATGAATATGTTTTAATGTATTTAGGTTGGAAAACTCCTCTGGTTTAAACAACATAGAACTACACTGAATTGCTTGTATTGCATGTTTAATGATCAACTGTTTTACATCAGTGTATCAGACTTTTTAGTGACTTACTGTCACTCTGTCTGTTACAGTTAACCTCCCTATATATTTGCACTTCTGCAACAAGAGTATGTTTTCATTTGTAGCAGAGATGTGTTATGTCCCTTATATGAAAAAGAACACAAGTTTACTCAAGTGCTATTAAGCAAAAAAACACAATGTTGGGCGGCTCCCTCAGCTGTTTCCTTCTGTGTCGGTCAAGTTAACTGTGCATCCACTTTAATGAAGAAGCTGATAAATACGTGACAAAATTTTGGAATCATTACTGAATCAGAAGCTAAGGCTACATGAGTAACACTGATGACATGACTGATGATCCAGCCGTTGATTTTACCTCCTACTGCAGATTCCAGCCTGCAAATCTCCCACCACCCTATGCAAAATCATTCCTTTCTTCTACTTGGGCCAAATGAGTCACACAAATGTCATCCATCTCACGCAGCTGAAATGTCATTTGGAGTTTGAATGTCATTTGGAGCCTGTGATGTAAGAAGGATGTGAATCTGCCTCTCATGTCTGTAGCTCACTTGTGCATCAAAGGTATAAAGTGTGACATTGAGTGGAGGTCAGCTGATGGTTAATCGGCCTGGACAGTTGATTAGCTGTGAATTAAAGGAGATGGTTACAGGTGATTTGCCCTCTTTGGATGTGTTGAAAGAAATAGCTCCACATTTACTTCTCAGCTGTCCAACCTTTTTCAAGCCTCTGAACCTTTCGGTAGTGAAGTAGTGAAGTCTGCAGTGCCTGGAGCCACTCAGTAACAGTTCAGTCACAGTGGGAAATGCAACTGTCCAATCTCTCCCATCTGGTGGCCACAATACTGAACTGCATTTTTGGTGTAAACAGGAAAATTGGACCAATTCCAAAATGCAAGGAATAGGGTGGAGCTATTCCTGAACACAAAACATTCTGCCTTAAAGGGGAATTCCACAGATTTTTCAAAATTTCTTGAGATTTCAATCAGTGAGATTTCATGGCAGTGGGGGTGATCGGAACCAGGGGTCACAATGTCAACAACAGAAACAGAGCCATTATTCTTAAAAAAACAGAAAAAAAAAGTTTTCTTTGGGGACCATTTGCCTTACTGTGCCCTGCCTATACGTATCCACATCAGTGTACATAAAAAATCATTTTAGGCCGAAAGCTTATCGCAAATAAATGGTAAACACAGTCTCAGGCACCAGACAGCGTATTTATAACCACCTCCTGTAATAGCTTCTGTGAGGGAGTTTTTAGAGGCATTAAACGCTTTGGACGTCTGGTTCCTATTACCACTCCTGTACGCAATTCTAACTACAGTGGTTCTCAAACTTTTTTTAGACCAGGTGCCACCTATAATCAAACCAAATCATGTCACATGTGACGCACACATACACTTGGCCTTTATGTGCCGTGAGCACTTCCCATTCCTGTGAGCAGGGTGACGCCATGAGCAAGGCTGTGCAGTGTGAGGGATGAAGACGGTGGGCATCATTCTGTTACGGTATTTTGTGTGGATTTTTGTGAAAAATCTTTCTCACAAAGGTGAGTAATTGCCAAAGTCACCAAAAGAGCACCCATCTGTAAATTAATCTCACATTTTGTTACCTTGTATCATGCCCTTTGTTTTCCAATGCTTGCTAACACCAGCAGTGCAGTCTGTGTGAATTCGCAGCCTCACCTGTTGCAGGGCAGCCAGTGAATTATCCTCCTCATCCTCAACAGTATTTTATTCAACTAAATATTAAGCATACACTCATTTTATTCTGACAGACATACAAAAAGTTTTCTCAGGCTGTCTGAGACAGATTATGTAAATTACAGGTGAAGACATATACAGTACTGTGCAAAAGTCTTAGGCACTTATGCGACTTGTTTAAAACCATTTTTCTCAGCATGTGATAAAGTGTCTTTCTTCTAGCAAGGTTAACATTAGAATAAATGCAAACAAACAAGAAAGCAGTAAAAAAAAGTATCAAGATTTGTTTTGTTTGTAAAAAAAAAAAAAAGTAGTTGATATTTCGTAAGCTGGTAAGGATTTTCCGAATTTCCAAATTCATATGGTGCACCACCTCAGAGTACCTTGTGTACTACCAGTGGTGCAGGTACCACAGTTTGACAAGAACAACTCTAGAGTGAAGCATTTCACATCTATACACACTCAACAACAACTTTCATTTTATTGGTTTCATTTTTCTAAGAATCTGTGAAATTCCCTGCTAGAGGTCTTCTATAATTCTAACTAGATAAGACATACTGCCGAGGTCTTACAAAATCCACACATGTCTTTTCCTAACAGTGATGGCAGGAATAAAGATTCATTGTAAGACCAAAGTCCCACATATTAGTCACTATGAGCTCATGAATACATTGCAGTCTGAGACAACATGTAAAAAGATCTTTAGGGTCATGTTTGACAGTGTTAACTATTTGAAATTTGATCTTCAGAAGCTTCTGTAATCTTCATATCTCAGACCATGTAACATCTTCTGAAAGTTTAACATTTCCCTCCTCTGGTATTAGGTTTTCTTTGCCTGCAGGGATGCACCATCTGAAATGAACAATATCAGGAAAAGCAGATTTTTGCTTCAAATATGTGCTCAGCAATCAGCTAGTGTAGGATTTTGATTCTGACTGATCCATATTGCAGTTTATGAAGTGAACATTGTGCCTTCATTCTGTAATTGAATTCTACAGTTAAATCTGTACTAAAATGTCATTGCACAATCATGAATGACTCACTGTGAAAGGACTAGTCATCTCCCTTTTGTTGGGACACACTGACTCTTGTTATTTAAATAGGAACCTGACTTTTCATTTCTAAAAAATCTGGCTTGTTAAAGACTGCAAAAACTTCTTGTCTTCCAGTGACGGTTCTTTAGTCCTGCAAAAATTTAGCTTTTTAGTTTCTGGACATTTTGATACATTCTGATAAGATAAAGATTTTAGAACACCTTGAAGTTTTGTGGTAATTCAGTGCTCCGAATTTTTTCTTGTTTTTGAAGCTGTTTTTTAGACACATTATGTAACGTTTATAAATACTTTATATATATGCATATATGTGTATATATGTATATATAAATCACATTTAAGCAGTTCATCATGAATGTGTTTTGTTTTATTAATTCATCATATATATTATTATATTTATTATATAACACACACACCCTCGTAAAACTCAAATTAATTGCCTTTATAGCAAGATAGGGTCTGATCTATTGACTTAGGCATGTCCTGATTGTCTTTAGATGTCGTTAAAGTTCAGGAGAACTCCCAGGGAAGTGGATTTAATAACAAAATCTGTGATGAAGCAAATATAACACAGTTTAGGACTGTTAGACTGCTGAAGAGGATTCTGAGTTGAACTGATTCCTGGTCGGAGTTGTGAATTTCAGAGTGACCAGCAGGAGGCAGTGCAGCACAAAGAAATCACAGGTAAAGCGGGCTGTAGCTTGCAGCTCTTAAATTTTATTTCACTCAAACGCATTTTGAGGCTAGTAAATGTTTAAAAAAATCATAAAGCTCTAGAGTCTCCAAAGGCTTTATAGTCAGAAAAAATAAACAGAACAACGAAACTTTATCTGGTGTAAGACGTTTTATATTTTTGAGCGTTTCACCGGTTCCTGACAGTTAGGAGAACGTCCTGGAACATACTGACCACAGTTTGCTCTTATTTAAACCAGTAAACGGATAGCTGAATCTCAATTATTCCAAATGCTCTAAATGAGGGATTTTTCATTCTAATATGTTCATCATTTTTCAATCATTTAAGAGCAGAATAGAGTCACACTAATTATCTGCACTCTGCACAAAAGACACGCTTCAGACCTCCTCATCAATTTGACTTTAATCAAGGAAAATTAAACTAATCCCCTTCTCTCTCTCTCTCTCTCTGATTCTCGCTTTCCCTCTCCTCTCTCTCTCTCTCTCTCTCTTTCTGTCTTTTTGTCTCTCTTTCTTTCTGTTTCTCTCTCTCCCTGATTCTCTCTCTCTCTCTCTCTCTCTCTCTTTCTCTGTCTTTTTGTCTCTCTTTCTTTCTGTTTTTCTCTCTCTGCCTCTTGCACTCTCTCTCTCTTTTTCTCTTTGTCTTTTTGTCTCTTTATCCCTCTCTCTCTCTCTGTGTCTCTCTCTCTGTCTCTGTCTCCCTGTCCCTCTTCCCCTTCTTCTCTCTTTCTACGTCTCCCCCTCTGTCTTTCTGTGTATCTCTCTCTATCTTTTTCTCCCTCTCTCTGTTATATAATTAATTCACTTCATTCTTTTCAAGAGGTCTCCAAGCAGACAGAGTTCAGTGTCAGCCCAGCGACACCCATTGCTGTTCATTAGCCTGCAGTCTCTTATTTCTACACCCAGTGAAACCAGTGTGCATCATGTGTTGAGAGTGTAAAACTCCAGTCAGCATTTCTCGAGTCAGAAGGACAGCGGTGTCTGTAGACTGGGCGCAGATACGCTTCTCTGATAAGTGAAAGTGGAGCACTGGTTCATGCTGAGTCAAACACTAAGTGCAGACAGTTCCTCAAACTGGGCTTTCTTTAATAAACTCTCCACATACCGAGGTGTGCTCTCAGAGACTGTACGTGGAACTGATTCATACGAGATTTGTTTACTTTTGATCAGATCTTTTCTGTTTTACCTGCACAAATATTTGCTGAGGACCGATGGCTTTTTTGCAGGAACATGCGTGAAATTCATCCCAGAGGAGAATCTGCAAAAAGGCCATTTATCTCAGGATCACAGAGTGAATCTTATACAGTCAGAGAGAGAGAGAGAGAGACAGAGAGACAGAGAGAGAAAGAAAGGGAGACAGAGTGTGAGAGAGAGGAGGAAAGAGTGAGAGAGAGTCAGAGAGAGAGAGAGAGAGAACATGGGAAAAGAGAGAGAGAGAGAGAGAGACAAGAGGGACAGAGATAGAAGGGGGAGGGAGTAGAGGGCAAGAGAGGGGGAGGGAGAAAGAGATAGAGAGAAGAGGGAGAAAAAGAAAGAGAGAGAGAGAAACATAAGGGGGAAAGAGACAGAGAAAAGGGGAAAGAGGGAAAGATAAAGAAGAAGAAGGAGAGAGCGAAGAAGGAGAGAGAGAAGCAGGGGAGACAGGGAGAAAGAGAAGAAGGAGAGAAGAGGGAGAGAGAAAGAGAGAGAGAGAAGAGGGAGAGAGAGGGGGAAAGATAGAGAAGAGGAAGGAGAGAGAGAAGCAGGAGAGACATTGAGAAAGAGAAGAAGGAGAGAAGAGGGAGAGAGAGAAGAGGGAGAGAGAGGGGAGAGAGGGAGTGAAAGAAAGAGAGGGAGAGAAGAAAGAGGGAGTGGGAGGAGAGGGAGAGAAGAGGCAGAGAGAGGGGGAGAGAGAGGGAGTGAAAAAAGGAGAAGGGGAGAAGAAAGAGAGAGAAGAGGGAGAGAGAGAGAGAGAGAGAGGGAGAGGGGGAGAGAAGGAGAGAAGAGGCAGAGAGAGAGAGAGAGAGGGAGAGGGAGAGAAGAGGGAGAGAGAGAGGGAGAGGGAGAGAAGAGGGGGAGAGAGAGAGAGATTGAAGAGGGAGAGAAAGAGAGGGAGATAGAGAGAAGAGGGAAAGAGAAAGAGAGGGAAAGAGAGAGGGAGAGAGGGAGATAGAGAGAAGAGGAGGGAGAAGGTGGAGGTGTGGAGGTGACAGTGTTGTTTCGGAGGGTGTGTGGCGTGTTCAGCACTTGGACAGCTCCACACTGAGAGTGCAGGGGAGAAACGCTAACTGCAGGAAAACACCATGAGTTCGAGCACGAAGATGAGCTCCAGTCTCCTGGAAATACACTTTTACCACTTTCTCAGGACTTCACATTTCTAAAGAAGGACTGTAATGCTCATAATAGCGTATTAGCAGATCTTTTTTCCCTTGTATTTTTTTTATTGAAGACAAATGGGCGCAGAAACTGGACGTTCTGTGGATTAATCTCTCTGACGGGTCATCACCGGTGGATGTCACCACAGGTATGTTTCAGATTCATCTGAGCATGATTAAATGAAAAGAATTTATGATTGGGGGGGGCAGAGTGCTGATAATTAAGTGGATATGAAGCTTGCAGTCTGTAGAATCAAACAGTGAGGATTTAGAGACACTTTCTTGGACGGGTCTAAAATTAGTCAATAAAAGACCTAATTCTGGAATAATAAAATGGATTTCAAATTATGCATTTACTGCAGAAAGCTTTAGATTATCCACTTCAATGTGTTTCTCCACCTTCACAAATGTGTCAACTGTTGCAGGCAAATGTCAAGACTGTATATTTTGTGATTATATGTATATAAAACTCGCTCTGTGTAAGACTCGCTCTGTGATCTCCTCTGGAATGAATCTCATGCGTGTTCCTGCGTATGTATATATGAATATATGTATGTATACCCGCGACCCTAGATTAAGCGGTTACAGAAACACCTCAAAGTAAATACAGATGTTAGTCCACACAGATCCCAGCATGGATATCTCACGGTTCAGTACAGATTCAGTCTAAAAGGAAAAAGTATTTCTGTGTTAAATGTAGTTTATGTTACATTGCTGAAACATTAAATATAACCCTTTTTGTGCATTAGAGATCACAATGATATCACTATGACGCTGTTTCAAAATACAGACACTCTGCTTTCAGATAGATTACCCCAAACATGGTTCAATTAACCCTCTAATCAACCACATGAAACCACCGTTAGAAGACTGTAGCATGAGGATAAAAACTGATCTTCTGCTTTCCTGACCAGGTTGGCTTTATGACAGGGATGAGTCATCAGGTTCTGAGGGAAATATGAAACTGAATTCACTAGAAAGAAATAAGAGACAAAGAAAGAAAAGAAAAAAACAAAGATATGTAGATAGATTTAAATAAAGAGAGTGAGCGAGAAAGAGAGAGAGAGAGCGAAAGAGAGGGAGGGAGAGAGAGAGAGAGAGAGAGAGAGAGAGAGAGAGAGAGAGAGAGAGAGCAGCCAAGCCTATTATTTGGGATGCATTTCTTAAAAAGATC
>JBBPCZ010068019.1:0-12121 GCA_037974445.1 Brycinus macrolepidotus | reverse complement strand
GCAAATTATGCGCAAAGAAAGAAAGTTATGTAAAACATTTCCAAGGTTTTAAAGTTGACATCCATCAGGGGTGTATGTAAGTCAGCTGTTTTATTTCTATGTCTCATATGTCATGATTTCTGTTTGAAAAACCATTGTCATGTTTGAATGTGTGCTATAGTGCCCCCCAATGGGCAAAGTGGACCAAATTTGAACTGCATCATCTAAGCTTGTATGTCAACAAATGTACCAAGCTTGAGAATCGTCGTCCTGGGACAGCCGTGATTTTTGCCATGTAGAAATTTTTGGCACCCCTTCGGCTGATATCAGCCATGTATTTCATGATACGGTCGCATGATGTCACTTAAATTCAAGAATGTGCTAGAGCAATGTCTTCTGGTGTGGAAGGCAAATTTGTGAGCTCATTCGCCACACAACTGGAGAGATAGAGGCACTTTCGTGCTATAAGTGCTTAGTGATCTGTCATAGCACCACCAAGTGGTAAATATGGGTACAAATTGAGGTACTGCTGTTGAGTGACGCCTTGCATGGGTTTACGAAGTTTGGTAAGCATTGACCCAAGGCTTTATGAGTAATTGCAGTTTAACTCATTGTATGGACAACTGACAAGCTTAATTTGCATATGGCTGCCATACTGTTTGCAAATTTGCACGTATTTTATAACTATTGACAATGAGTGTCTTGTGGTTCCAACAAGAGCACAATTGTGCAGATTTGTCGAAAAACCAGGGACTAGTTCGCAAAATTTGGTTTTGCATATTATGCAAATTAGCAAAAAATCTAATTAGCCAGAAATTAGTGGGCGTGTTCTGATTTGATTCGGCTGATGCCAAGGACTAATATGCAACAACAATTTTGAAAATCGGACCTACGGTTCAAAGGTGCTGAGACTCAACGCAACAGTGCTTGTTATAGCACCACCTATTGGCGCAATGGCATGGCTGTTGGTGCCTGAGTAGCGGTTGGAATACCGCATGTACCTGCCAACTTGCAAGGCTGTGCACCTTACGGTTTTTGATCACCAACGAGTTTTGAGGCAGAAAAATAAAAATCAGCATAAAAACATTAGGCATCTCCTAATTAATACATTATTATACTTCCTCAGTCCCACTAATTATACCAAAGCTGTTAGTATGAGCAGAACAAGCATATTAGACTTATATTATTCTAAACTGCAACCAAATTGGTAGAACTCAGAGCATATAAGTAAAGTCTGTGTAAAACAGTCTAAAACTGGTGTTTACTCTCCTACATGCTAGCTGTTTGCTGCTCTTTCATTCGGCGTGCCGCTGCTCGGCCACTCTCCGGACCTCCTCCCTCTGTGAGTTTTCCCCACCCTCTTGTAGGTGGAGACTATCCTGAAAGTTCTCCCGGGTTCAAAGATCTTGTGTTTTTTTCCTGTTTGTTTCTAAGATCTAAAATAAAAGAAATTTCTTCATTTTTGTATTTTATGGTAATTTGTGTGTGACGCCATTTCTAAAACCCCAGTAGAGGTTATTATTATTACAAGTTTTTTAAATAACAATAACTTTGATTCTGCGTGACATAGAACACCGAACAAAGCTCAGCATGATGTCTGACACCTCGAGTATCAACACAAACCAAGGAACTTTACATAAGGAGCTGTTTGGCTGTATGAGGACAGTTTTGCCATTTGTTGGGCTTCCGCTCATGTTTTAACGGTTAATGTTTTGATTGCTGTAATGAGAGATGATACAGAGGATGTAGGTCTTGTAGATCTAACATCAAGAGAATTAATCCATTCTTCACCACTGAAAAACAAAATTCTCTGTGTGTGTGATCTGGGGAGAACTAACTACTTCTCTGTTAGAATCTTCATCTTCTAGCAGCTCTTAACTGTAAGTCTGGGTTTACTAGTATGAGAGGCATGTCCCAGAGCAAGTTTGTTATGGAAATATTATCCAATATTATTATCCAATATATATTAGGTTGATAAACATGTGTATTTATATAAGCTGCAATTTATTACATGTGTAGAAACCAGACAGACAAGGCAAAAAAACCCCCAAAGATTTTCATTGTTGTTGTTGTTGTTTTTACAAGGATAATGTCCTTGTATTGCCTTTCAGAGTGCTCAGGCCTTCCTTTCCCCCCTATTCTGTATCTTTCCTCACTATCTCAGCCCCCCTGGAGAGAACTAGGCCACTTAATACGGGAGAAAGCAGCTAAAATAGATGCTCACAATCAGTCTGTTTCAGGTCAATGGCTATAACATGCTCAGAGCTCAATGGGGTCCTGTTTCCTCCGCTGCGGACCACCAGACGTCATGCACATCCAATTTGAGATACAAAGGCATGATGCACTGCCTGGATGTGAGTGTTTATATCCACTTGAGACCTGATTCATGCATGGTATTGAGGTCAGTATGGCCATTAGATCAACCCTTTAATGGCATGTGTGAATGCAGTGGAAGACATTTCTTTTTTCTTTGTCAGTGAACTCCTTTGTCATATAGAATATATGCAACCTATATACTTCAGACATATATAGGTTATTAATATCCTCATCAGAACAAAACGGATCTCCAAGAAGGTAACTTTATAGGACAAAGAAAAAGTCCCCTACTGTTAATGTCATTTAATGTAAAAATGTCTTCTTCAAAGTCATTTTAGATGGTTGTGATTGGTCTGTCAGCAGTCATGACTGATTGGTACCACGTGGATTCCTCTGTGGTGTAATGAAATTTTGGTGTGGTGCATGCTGGGTATTGTAGTGAGGGAACATGAATGAATGAAAAGCATGAATATTATATAAAATTATGCTTCTTATGAGACTGGATGATGCAATGCTGTACCACAGAATACAGCATAACACAACAAATAATGTATTCAACCCTAATTTTAGGCCCAAACTGTTAGGCCCTTTAAGGTGAAGAGCATCTCCTGTAAGTAGAAATATGAGGTTTTCTTAAAGATCTGCCTACAATTTCACCTGAAATCCCCAACTCCAGTCCTTGAGGGCTGGTCCCCAGTACAGTTTGGTGGTTTCCCTTTTCAAATACACCTGGTTCAACTCACCTGTTCATTGCCAGGTTTAGTGAGTGTGTTTGTGGAGGAACTACTAAACTGGCCTGGACACCAGAAGTCCAGGACTGATTTAGACTATAAGCACATCCAGAATATTCATACAGAAGAATGTATTTTGATTTACACAGTACTTAAAATGGTTGGATTTCTTCTGCTTTAAATAGCTCACTGTTCCTGTAATTACAGTCACTTGCGGAACTGCACATGCCAGGATTTTTACCACCACGTGTTTTGGATTTTTGCTTCTATATGGTTTTTTTCAGCTCTTTCCTGACTTTCTGAGTGATAAACTCACTCAAACAATGGTGGCTTGAAAGCTCTTCATTTGTCTGAAGGAGCTAAAACCACACCTCTGTCCTAAAAGCTTCCTCTTCCGCTTCCAAGACACTTTCTGCTGGATGTTCTTTTCAGAATACAGGGACGGAGCCTGGCATGTTTGGATTGTTTGTTGGCCAAACGTGCACGTGTAGAGTCCATGGCCTTGGTGCACCACTCAGAAATCCACTCTGGTAGCCAGTAAAGTGGTTGTGATGGTCTTTGAAATGGAAGCAAGGGCTTTACGGTGAAATTATGGCTGTCACTGTAAAATTGAATGGTGCTGCACACCCACTATTCAAGCTGTGGACTTTAGTTCTGCCTGGAAACAGGTTTCTGCAGGATAGATGTGCCTCAGAGTTGTAAAAGTTTAAAAGGCCTCTCCTTCGTTCTTTGAAATGATTTCAGGTGAAACGGTAGGCAGATCTTTACTGCTGTAGGTCACCACTGTTGTTCGGAAACCAGATGGTCTTCACCATTGGGTTTGGGGATTTAGCACAAAAACCATCACATTAAGAACAGGGACCAAAAAGAGTAAGGCTGATGCACACAGCTCAGTGAGTTGGTAAAGATATGTGGGTGAGGGTGTTAGACAGTATCTACATGAGTGTGTGTGTGTGTGTGTGAGAGAGAGAGAGAGAGAGAGAGAGAGAGATTTCTAACAGTTCTCGCCACAAACTTGTGGGTGTTATTCATAGTCTGGTAGCCTTCATCAGTTAAGCACAACTTAGCACGTTGTTTTAGCCAGAAGCTCGTCCGGATATGAGTCTGCACCAGTGTGTGTGTGTGTGTTTGTGTGTGTTTGTGTGTGTGTGTCTGTGTGTGTATCTGTGTGTCTGTGTGCAAGTTGTGTAACAGTGAACCCATCTGTCATGAACAGACCCATCTGATGCCAAGGTTCGACCCTGGTCCCCAAACAGATGCCTCCACCACACACACAACATACACATTTACAAAGCCCATTCATTTTTTCCCTTTTTGCTCTTTTTGTTGCTTTTTTATTCCTTAAGACAGCAATAGTTTAAAATTTTTGTTTTTTGCACTTTTTGATTTTACATTCTTTGCCCAGGTTTTGCGGCAGTGTGGTACAAAATTATGAGCATTTCAAACGGCAAGCAACAATCGTACATCCCCAGTTCATTTTCAGTGGACAGGTAAAGCAATTCTCTGATTTTCATGTTTAAAATAATCCATGCTGGATGAATGCTAGCTGTGCTGCATGGTTACCAGTGAGATCCAGTGTATCCAAAACCTTAATTTAGTATGTGTCATAAGGTTCCAGTGATATTTATCATTTATATAAACCACATTGTGAAGAGACTGGCTGTAGTTGTACTGTTTGCATGGTGGGAAACTCATGGTTTAAAGCCTGTCTGGTTTCTGTTACATACGATAATACAGTCCAGCTCTGTTTTAGCTTGAAACTCAACATTAACAAACTGTGCTCTAGTTTCTTATTATGCTTAATGTTCTTGTGCCAGTGTTGCATAAGATTTGTCAAACCTAGCAACAGTGGCAACCAAAAAACTGTTTTTATAGGCAGAGCCTGGATGGCTTGATTTACAAATCACCACCAGTCTGGCACAGATGGCACAACTTGTGTGTGTATATGATCTTTAATAGGTTCTTTGGGAAATACAGGTTTACCACCAGAGCACAACACCTGAGCACTCATGTTGGTGGTGTGATTTTCCATATGTTGACAGAGCTGGGTTTAGAAAGGGGAGGCCTTCTTCATTCCATGCTTTGCTGTTCAGATATTGTCACAGTTGTAATGAAACCTCAAAATGCACCCCAAATTTTACTTTGGTAAGTAACAAGCCACCCTCCCCTTCATTTTCAGTGGACAGGCAAAGCAATTCAGTGTTTTTTGCCAACTGTGCTATCATTGCAGTCACTATAGTTACTAGTAAGAGACATGAGGGGCTGCATATCCACTGTCGGGACAAAATCATGTACCTGCCAAAGCTGTAAAACAAAACATAAAAAAACTCCATAACTTTGAATGGAGGTTAATGGAACAAGATCAGTTCGGTTCAGTTTTATTGTTCATATGTAGGTTAACACAGGGTCAACGATACAATGAAATGGGTTGGATGAGAGAAAAGGAAAGGACTACATGTATAAAACACCTAATGTAAGATCAAAAGATTTTAAAAAGTTATTAATTGGTGGTAAAAACTGTTCTCTCATCTTGTAGTCCATGCAGCCGTGCTCCTGCATCGTCTACCAGATGGTCACAAAGGGAACAGTCTGTGTGCAGGATGGCTGTGAGCCTTAATGATGCTGAGTGCCTTCTACAGAAGGTAGATCTCTCGAATGGCAGTGAGTCTGTTGTAGTGATGTGCAGCTGTGGGTGGAGCAATTCCCATACCATGCTGTGATGCAGCTCATTAGCAAGATCTCAGTGGTGCATCTGTAGAAGTTTGTGATGATAGTGGCATTCATGCCAAACTTCCTCGGTCTCCTAAGGATATAAAGCTGCTTGCGAGCTTGACCACGGTGTTTGTATGCTGTGTTTAGGAGAGCGAATTAGTGTTAAGTATTAAGTGACCATTTATCACATGTGAACTCACCACAGCTCACAGTGTGAACAGTGTGAAATTTGTCCTCTGCATTTAACCCACCCGAGTGAAGCAGTGGGCAGCCAACAAGGCAGTGTCTGGGGAGCAGTGTGTGGGGATGATACCTTGCTCAAGGGTACCTCAGTGGTCCTATTGGCAGTCCTGGGATTCTAACCCACAATCTTCCGATCACAGGGGCAACTCCCTAATCATCAGGCATCAGGAACTCATCAGGAACTTACTGACCCTTTCAACCTCAGCATCACCAATGTGGATGGGTAGATGACCAGTCTCCTGAAGTCCTTGATCATCTTGTTAGTTTGACTGTCATTGAGACAGAGGTTGTTGACCTGCCACCTGCTGGTTAATACCTTCACCTCCTCTTTATAGGTCATCTCATCTTTTTCCATGACAAAGCCCAAACTGGCTGTATCATCAGGAAACTTAACAATAATGATGAATCTGTACTTGGTAGCATAGTTCTATGTGAACAGGGATCATGGGAGGGGCTGAGCACACAGCCTTGTGATGCATCTGGGTTGAAAATCTGTTAGGATTAAGTGTGACCTTCAACCACCTGGGGCCAGATTTCCAAATGCAGATATAGGTCTAGAAGTCCAGAAGGACCAAAATGACCTGTACACTTTGCTAATGTTGCACCGATTTCGGGTCCATCAGATACTGACTAGTCAAGTGTTCTATTTCTTGCTAGGAACTGGTCATGTGTTTGACTGTTAATGAGAGTGACCCTTCCAGATAGGGACAACCAGCAAGAACCTGATTGATTCTGAGCAGGCCATGTGATAACTGAGCCACATGCATAGCCGTTGCGTGACTGTGAAAATAAAGCTGGTGGTGCACGCCTGATTGAAGTGATGTTCTTGTTCCATTCACAAGGACACTTGAAGGCATCTGTGGACCTTCTTAAAGGCCAAGGGGATTAATGTTAGCTTCCCCTGCTGCATTAGCATGCTACAGCAAGTACTATACCGAAGCTTCAATGAATCCTTGATCACGTTATTTTTAAACAGCAAGGAGTCACGGGGCTCTTCGAATACTAAAATAAGCATAAACACTCAGGGATGAAATGTCCAAAATTGTTCCCTGTTTGTCCTGGCATCCTACCTAGAACATAATGTAACCAGGGGGTCCTGTCTTCCCTTCTGCACTCTACTAACCTCAGAGTGTTATTTTAGGTTGAAATAATCATGTGATTTTAACATCTTTACTTAAACACATCGTCAAGTAGGTACCACAAGTACCCCCAGAAAAACGTTAATACCACACAATGGCCTAAAATATCTAACGCATGTTGGAGTGTGGAATTTGTTTCACACTGAAAGAAGTCCCTGACCCCTAAAAAGTTTGAGAACTCCTGCTTTAGAGAAGCAGAAGCTCTTCTTCAGTGGCACCTTTTTGGCACCTTTATTTATGAACGTGTCGTGGTGTAAGTATGCTAAGCTGGAGCCTGTTAGGCAGAAGGGAGTCGATGTGTAGAAGAACTGGCAGACGGAAGAGTGGTGAAGAAATGTGAAGTGGTTGAAGGAGTGTGTGTGTGTGAGAGAGAGAGAGAGAGAGAGTGTGAGAGAGAGAGACTTCACATATCTGTTCTATGTATGTGTGAAGCCATGATTTCTCTGACAGACTGTTGTTTCTAACATTAACTCAAACTGCAGCTTTAATATTCAGTGTTATAAAAATATAAGTGCTGAATGAAATATATGTATGTATACTCTGTCTCTCTTTCCCTCTCTCTCTCTCTCTCTCTCTCTCTCTCTCTCTATCTATCTATCTATCTATATATATATATATATAATACATTGGTCCTTTTGCTATCAAGGGGGGGTGGCAACCCCCTCATCCCCCAAAACTGCCTAGCGCATATAAGGGCCCTTGTCATATGTGAACTCACCACAGCACTCAGTGTGAATGTCATGAAATTCTTTCTCTGCATTTAACCCATTCTCCAAGTGAAGCAGCGGGCAGCCAGGAACACAGCCAGGAACACAAGGGTGCCTCAGTGGTGCCACTAACAGTCCTGGGATTCAAACCCACCTGATTCAAACCCTGATCACAGGACCAACTCCCTAACCACTGGGACACCAGCTGCCCACATTTTTTGGTATGGATACAAAATCTTTCTAAAATAGAAAATAAATAAATAAATAAAATAAAAAATAAACAAATCAAACAAATAAGAACACATGGAGACTGAGCTGATTGCATTTTATCTCTCCATCTGAAGTTTCTGTCTGAGTGCGCTGGAGGCTTCTTATGCAAACGACTTTAGAAGTTTTGTCAAAGGATAAATCAGCATTTTCACAAAGAAAGTTCAGAAGCTGAATTTGTTTATGTATGTTTCTCTGTTCTGTTGCTCTCCCTGCAGCATTAATGACATGTCCGATTAAAGATCACAGATTAAAGATTACTCTTGTCTTTTACCATCCATGACAGGGTGGCTCAGCACTTGAATATGAAAAAAAAAAACAGTTATGAAAGATTGGTAGTGATTCCTTCCTCTCTGCAGACTTCTTCTGTGTGTGTGTGTGTGTATGTGTATATAATATATATATATGTGTGTGTATGTGTGCGTGTGTGTGTGTGTGTGTGTGAATGAGCTATTTCAGTGTAATGGAAAGTTGGGCACAAATGTTCCCACTTTACTAAAAACTCATTTACATCATTGCCATGTTGGCATTTTGTGACATCAAAATATAGTCCATATTCAACCCTGTCAATACAGATTCCTTAGGGAATTAACTAAGCAGTAAACACATAGTTCCACATGAAATTACAAAAATGAAACTCAGAGTAAAACATTGACTATTAATTTTGATTAATTGACTTCTAATGGAAGGTTATTGTAAGCCTCTGGATTTTACGGATTCTGTGTCTGTGAGTGTGTGTGAAAGAGAGAGAGTGTGAAGGTGAAAATGTATTATAAAATGATCAGTCATGAGGGATTCAATCAATTATCTAATTTCCAAGTTATTTATGAGCTTATTATATCATTTTCTGTGCAGCTGGGATGTTCTAAAAGCACGTGGTCCCAGTGCTCCTCAGACTTCCGAGCCTCAGCCAGTAAATTAAGGGTCATCTGGATGTTACTTTTGTGTGAGGTAAAGGCTTGCATAATCAGTAAGTGGGTTAGCCATCAGAAACCCCAGAAGACAAACTGTCATTACCAAGAACAAGAGGAAGTGTGCCACTCTCTGGGGTTTGCAGTGTAAGAGACTGCCTTTATCAGGTGATAGATTTTCATCCTTCAGCCATCTTCATTTTCAGAATTTTACACAGGAGGTCTTGTGGTGGTGTTGGAGCCTATGGTCATTGTTGTTATGTCAAACCCATGTGGTTCTTTTTTTTCAGTTTTTATATTTTTATGTCATGTGAAATTGACCGCAAGCTTTAGAAATGGTTTGGAATTTCTTGTAATGTACATTAAATTAGAAACATTTTCACCATTTTGAAGATACAAAATTTTATTACAGTCACAGTAATCTGAGGTCTTGTGTTAAGTGTCAGAAAACAGCATTTTCCTTTATCTTTGGAAGCTTTTTCACATACCACCAGCCCCTCATGCCAAATGAAAGAAAGACAATTTCTTATGAAAATGCCAACAGTGAACATTAAGATGCTTTTTGCTATTTAGCTAACTTCCAGTGCATGTATCCATATCAAATGTATACACCTTATTTTTATCGTGACTACTATCTTTTGACATTGTACTTATAAATATGATCAAAAAAGATTCATAACCGTAAGCAAAGACATGTTTAAAAAATAAAATAAGGACAAAAGTATTCTGTCTTTAGACACCACAAATTGATGTTTCAATACTGGTGAAAACTAATAAGCTTTTGTGGTTCAGTTTTGGCATATTTTTCGTCTTAATTTGCCATGGTAATTGAGGCCCCTCTGTTGGACTCACCAAATTTTATAATCTGCCATACATTTTTTAATGGGAGAAGTCAGGAGACTGACTAGGCCATGCAATCACATTCATCCTCTTTATAAACCTTGAGTTGTTTTTTTACCGTATGTTTCAGTTCAGATCAGGTTGGCCAGTGAGATAAAATTCTCTTCTGGTATCTCTTGATACATTTTTCCTGTTATGGCATGTAATACACCAGTACCATTTTCAGAGAAGGAGCCCCATATCATGATGCTCCCACCTTCTTACTTCATTGTGAGTTTGGTTCTTGGCGTTCTTATATATGTGACAAAAAATGAACAAATTCAAGCTTCAAGATCTCTATTTAAGCCATCCCTAGTGAGAATCTCTTTTCCGACATTGCAGTGACCTCATGGTCATGAATGTACACCTCACTAAGTATCATACTCCAACAAAAAATTGTTTTGGGAACTCTATTGAAGGGCAGCACTCACAAGGCTTTTTATATCAAATGACGTAAGTCTATGTAGGCATTTAGGTTCATTCCAAGAAGCATGCAGATATATTTTTCAGGGCTTTTTATAACCGATTTTGTCACAAAGCAACTTTACAGAATCCGGATCTGAGTAAGCCAAAGGCGACAGAGGTGAGGAAACACTCCCTAAAGTTCAAGGAAGAAACCTGAGGAGGAACCAAGACTCAAAAGGGGAACCCATCCTCCTCTGTTTGGCACCAGAGAGTGAGGGAGAATTAAAATAAATACTTTTGTGATGATGACTTACACAAGTCGGCAGTTTATAGAAAGCAGAGTAGGAACAATTAGAGTCAGTAGCTGGAAGTTTTTGGTGAGCTGTAGTTTTGAGTAATGGTTTAAGATTTTCCAGTCCATTACAGTCTCCATCATTTGGTATAGCAGCGGCTGAGGTGAATATCATCAGAATAGACAATAGCAGCCTTGACCACAATGAGCCTTTATAAGAGTTTAAGTAGGTTAATGTCCATTGTCATGAATGGCTTATGTAATTGTCATAGCCTTTAGAATGATGGCCTTTGGTAAGTTTCTTGGTAAATTTCTGGTGAGATACACGGTGTCAGGACAGCAGTTGCCAATACCGGACATGGCTGATGTTTATGCAGTGCACCATCCAGCACTATTGGCCAATACAGTCTTGTTAAGATGAATGGGAAATTGTTTCAATTGCACTGAGGAATCAAAGTCAATAAAATGCACTTTGTAAAGTGTGTAAGAGTAAAAATCGCTGAGTTGTAGGTTTATGATCAGAATCAGAAAACTTTATTGATCCCAGAGGAGGCTGCTTATGTTACAACTCCACAGTCACACAGAGACACAAAGACAAGAACAATATAATATAAAAGTCAAATAAAAACTCTACAGAAATATTCTGAAAAATACTCTGTACAAAATATACTTTGCTATATATGTTCTAATGTCCAAATACTTATCAGTGATGAACAATTGTTCAAAGTTTGTATCAAACAAATGTATTAGTAAAATGTTATTAATAATAATTAATAATAATAACAATAAGAGGAGAAAAGTAAAACTATATACAAATAATGGGGGGAATTTTTCTTAACAGAAAGCCCGCTATTTCTATTTTGGTTGAAGGGTATATTTCTGTTTCTAAGACGTGACCTTTTGACTTCGTCTGGCTATTGATGAGGCCTTCAAGACATACCCCCCCCCCCCCATTGATTCCACCACCATCCCATTCTCTGACTGAATGCCTTCTTGTTCATTCATCATGACCTCCACGTTCTCCAGAGGCTTCATCAGCTCCATCTTGGGTCGCCCAGCGGGTGGCACGATCATCATGAGCGAGCTAGCCACCCGGACACGTCATGACCAAAATTAGCTGGCCATTTGTCTGGCTGCTTCCCACCGGACGTTTGTCAGCAGTGTGACGGCAGCAGGAAAAGAGGAGAAAAAATTCTTTTTGTGGCGCCTTATTTGCTAGAAACAATCTTCCCTTTCATTCTCTCTTGGGTTGCCATGTCTTTGACCCATGGCCACTGGTTAATCAATGTGGGCTGGAAACCAATTCTGGGCAGGCCTGTGACCTGTGCTATTATGGCTAAAAATAAGACTTGAATTCAACTAACGTTGTACTTAAGTGCAATTAATTAATCTTTGTAAAGAGTCTGTATGTTAGTCTTTGCTTCTTTGTTTAACCCTTGTAACGTGTTAGAAAGCTGCCTACGTCTTTAGTGTTAGCGGGTCAAATTTGACCCGTGATTTAACTCAGCCCAAAATCCTCAAAAAAGAATAAATATCATCC
>JBBPCZ010068018.1:55747-78226 GCA_037974445.1 Brycinus macrolepidotus | reverse complement strand
TGTGTGTGTGTGTGTGTGTGTGTGTGTGCTTGTGATGCATATTTACATGTGTGTATATGTGCTTGTAAGTAAGTGGGGCAAAGTAAAACACACTTATTTACTCTTGGAGAAATTAAAGGAGTGTTTATAAGCTTTTAAAGGGCCCATAAAATTGAAAACCAAGATTTTATTGCTTTTTGATTTAATAAAGTGTTTCCTGTGGTACATAAATGCCGTTCAATTTAATAACGGACCATTTACTTCCCAGTCCATTCAGTCTGTTTATAGAAACTGAGCACCATTTATGGAAACTATAACCCCTCCCACTCAGCCCATGGCAGTTTAGCTCCACCCATTAACAATAAAGTTATAAGAAGTGTTTCGGCCTAGACTGCTTTTTGAAAGAGCTAAAATTAAAAAAAGGGCAACCAATCAGAACAAAAACTAACATTTATAGGCCTTAAAGGCACAGTAGCAAAAATGTTAAATTTGAATGCATATAGTGAGGGAAATAGTTGTGTAAAACTGAAGTATGACTGTTTTGGTACATAAAACCACATAAATCGTAAGTGGACCTCAAAGGAAAAAAATAAAATGCGAGAAAAACATAGAATATGGTCCCTTGTGTGGAAGCTTGTGTGTGTTCAGAAGTTGTGCAGATGAGTAAAAGGACTATGTGGACGAAGATGCATTTGGGAAAGAGGATCGAAAAAGAAGACACACTGAAAGAAGGTCAGTAGGCATAAATGTGTTATGCTGTGATTTATTACTCATGAACAGCTTGCTGAAATGTGTCGTTAACAATAAAACACAGGAAAATACAAGACTGTACACTAAAATATAATATTTATTAAGTTTAAAACATTCAGAGGGCATTTCAGATATAGATAACTTGGTTTACATGCCTTTGGCTCGGCAGCAGCTGCACCGTAAATAGAGTGTAAGGTTTGCTGGAGTGTAGCTGGATACAGGTGCACAAATAAGAAGGTTTTAATCACAGTCCCAGAAAACACAATCGAAAAAATGTAATCAAAAGCCAGGCAACAAAACAAACAGGGGCAGACAAAGTGCATCAAAGGTAGAACTAGGATCATACTGAAAAAAAACCCAGGAAAATAACAATGAGCAAGAGAACAAGGCCTAGAAACTTGGCACAAAACAATAGAGACTTCTCTACAGCAAAGAGTTTAAATAGAGAGTCCTAATGAGGTTCAGCTGTGCTGGATGTGACCGTGGGGGCGCAGCTCTCAGAATTCAGGCGAATCAGATCTGTGTCTGACTGAGGGAGGCGTGGCAGGGGGCCTGACAGGGCAGATAAAGACATCAAGGAGTTTATTAACAACTCAGTCTATATAAACTCTTTGGGCTGTAAAAGACGGAACTAAAGAGTTTGTAAAAACAATCATTTAACTGTATTTTTATAACAAATTTCACTGAGGCCTTGTCCACTTAGTGTCGACATCCATCTGTGATTTGATCAGTGGACCGTGGGATCTGTTCACACCTGGCATTTCCAGGGAACTTGTGATTGTAATTTTGTGACTGGAGAAAGGGTGCCATGTCCACTTATTACGCCAGGCTCTAATTGGATTTGTTGTTAGAAGAAAATGTCCCATCAGTCCTCCATGAGTCCAGTTCATCTAAATGTCAAGAGCTGTTACAGTGGTTTAGATCTTATGGATTGCAAAAGCGACTCATAAACATCCATCTCTGCTGTGATTAGACATTTGACTAAGATGGTCCTTTGTTGCTGTAGAGAAACCAGCTAGAAGCTTTAGCATTCAAACCAGAAACGTTATGAAGATGGTTTGAGTGACTGGATCATGCCTGTTGCTGTTCACACCTGTACTCAGCACTGTTCATTTAAGACTGGAGCACCCAGGATGCATGTTATTAATGACAAGAGTACATGAGGCATGAGTTAAAATATCATAAGGTCATAAGGTCTTATAGACATGAGCGCTGTAGCACTCTTGATTTGAAGTAGATTCAGCATGATCTGATACTTGCAACAATTTGAAATAGATTCAGCATGATCTGATACCTGCAAACACAGATCTGGATAAAACTGCTGCCATCAGTTGGTTTGTTGTTTTAAGCTCGTGTTTAGTATTGATCAAAGAGGAGTGGGTAGTTTCCTTTACAAGGTGGTTAGAAAAGTGCTTTTGTGTTTAAAGAAATGTCAAATGAAGCAGTGAGTCAGAATATTAAAGGTTAATGTAAAAAAAAAGACTTGCACATTCTCTCAAGTTAATACACTCACACTATTTCACCACTTAATTAACATAGCTCCGCATGGCATAAATGAAAACAGCATTATTCAATTATAACTCTTCCTTTTTGTACGTGTGTGTGTGTGTTAGGAACCTTGCACAAATGCTAAACCCTACCTCAACACAACACAGCACAATCCAGCACAACACATCACAACACAACATAACACAACACACCACAGAGCAACACAGCATGTGACAACACAACACAGTACAACATGGTGCAACAGAATATGACAACACAGCAAAGCGTTGAACAGCACAATTGCAACACAAAGTAACACGATACATATAGATACTGACCCATACAATCTCTCTCTCTCTCTCTCTCTCTATATATATATATATATAATATCATGATGTTATGTCCGCTACACCAGTTGGTTTACCTGTCGCTGGCAACCTCCTTTTTTGGCAGGGATTCTTCTATCTCTCTGACATCACTTCATTCTCATGTTCTGTTGTTTTTTGGTCCAAATGAATAAATAATCAGTGATCAGTTATTTCAGTTTGTTTACAGTGGCAGCGTTGTTCATGCCAACCCAGTGAAGAGTATTCAAATATCAGGCAGTGAGGCGTGTCAGCTGATGATGGACTGATGTGCAAACATGCAAACACACACAAACATGATGTGAACACGCAAATACACACACACACACTCACTCGCCACCTCTTCTTCACTCTGCATATGGATTTATTTATCTGTGCTTCGCCTCACCTACTAAATTCTGACTGAAAAAAGCAAAAAAAAAAATTTAAATGAAATTTCCAACACATACTGAATCATGTTTCAGAAACTACAGAAAATACACAATCAAACGGTTGTAGAAACCAATTTTTTACAAAAATCTTATGCTAAATTCCAACTACATGCAAGCTTCTCTCACTAGCGCATCAGAAGGTGCTTCATTTTATGGGTATTCTCTGATTCTCCGACACTGTATTTAAATGTTTAAGAATTGGACACCCAATTGGATACCAAATTTCAGTGCAAAACTATTTTATTAAAAATAAATGATTTATTGATCATTCTAGGTAAGTTTTATTACATTGTACTTTTTTGCCATCTTATAAATGTAGTATTCCACAAAGCTGTACATTAAAACTTAAATTTTAGACAGGTTCTTTTACCTAAAAAGACAGCGGTTGGTCAAATGCTAATGTTAAATTCTGCTACAGGCAAGCTGTTGTCAGCCCTTGGTCATGTACAACAGACGTTGGTGGGGTAAGTAATAACAGTTTGCGAGATCTTTTTGGAAGGTTTTTTTATCAGGATTTGCTCTCGTACCTCTTTTTCTCTTTGAGCTTTTGAACCCTAGACCAATTCTAACATCCAAATTAGATACAGCCACGAATCAGGACACACCTTTCAAATATGTCTGGCCATTTAACAGTCCTGAAAATGATTGACATAAGATGAATGTGTGTGAATGAACTGTAAAAATCTTCCTATCATAAACTGGCTAAAGCCCATTTAATCTCATGTATTAAACTGCCACAGTGCGGAAACTGAGTAATATTTCTCTGCCATCCTGTGTAAGGATGCGTTCCATTGGTGAAATTTTCATACAGTTTCAGTTTGAGTTAAACTTAATTTCCCTGCAACTTGACAGGAACATGCTGCAATAATAAAAAAACTATAAACACATGCACAGATGGTGACATTTTGGCATTTTTAACATGCATATTGCATTGTGGTTCTGAAATAATCTGCAGTGTGTTATTTAGCCTGCTCTTTCATCTTTGTATCTTTTTTTGCAGGTCTTTTCTGAACATTTGAGCCTAATAATGCTAAGTATTTGAGGGAATAAGGGGCCTACCATACCCACCCAATCATAATTTTGGGCTGACCTGAGATAAGTTTTTCACTGGTCAGCCTAATGAAGAAACAACCACAAGCAGTAATTCAAACAGATGTCATGTTCATATGACTTGCTTAAGCTAACTGGTTACCAGTGCTTCAGCATATAAAGTTAGACAGCTGGTGGGCTGGTGGTTAAGGAGTTGCCCTTGCAATCAGAAGGTTGTAGGTTCGAATACCAGGACTGCTAGTGGCACCACTGAGGTACCCTTGAGCAAGGTACTGTCCCCACACACTGCTCCCCGGGCGTCCCTCATTGGTAGCAGCCCACTTGGTGAATGGGTTAAATGCAGAGAAAGACTTTCACATTGTTCACACTGTTTGCTGTGCTGTGGTGTGTTAATGTGTGACTATAAGGGGACACTTTATATCTGCCTATATTACACATTTGCCATAATAATCTAAGTAGAAAATCAGTGCATTCACAAACAACTTCATGTACAGAAATACTCACTGCCAGCTTACTGCACGTTGTATAGTAGCTCTGCTTATATAAACTCTCCTGTGCTCTTCATGTAATTGTGTACTGGACTCCACATGAGTCAGTGCTGGAACCCTCCACTGTGTGATAATTGTCCTACCTGGCCAAAGAGAGGAATGACAGCCAAACAGGAGGGAATTTGAGTTGCGGCCAGGACCCCATGATGACTCCATATATCTTAGTTTATTACCAAAAGGGGTTTGCTAATGACACCAGAGGGGATGGCGAACCAGCCACGCCAACAGGTGCCAAAATTACAAGTAAACAGCAAGAAGAGAGTGAAAGAAAACAAATGACCTGGCCGAGTGAACAGGGAGGCAGCATACGGCCAAAGAGCTGCCAGTAAACACAGCGGCAAGTGCTGGTGTAATACAAGGCAGGAAAAGAGGGATTAAAGGCGTGTTTTTTCAAAAAAAAGAAAAAAGACAGCTTGATGATGAGGATTTGGCTCCTGCTGGAGGACCAAAGTCACAGTAAATAACTGCTGAGGGAAAAAAGACCCTCCTAGCTACGATCCTTATACTGTACACTGTACATTACCTTTCGAATAAGGTGGTATGTTACTAAGAACGTGATTCTTTATAACTACTGTACTAGTGCATTTCCATAGGGCCAGCATTATCAATCATGTATTGAAATGTACTGCAATTTCCTTTGTTTTTGTGCCACAGTATGATATGACTCACAAATAATGGCAGGGGAACATAGCTATGCTCACAATTTATCATCCCCCACTACTCTGTCCAGAAACACTTTAACCTTCATGTGGGTCATGGGCTCTACAGGTCTAATCGAATTCATAAAAACTATATAACACAAAACAACACAACAGAGTTCTCTCCCAACTGATGTAGACAAATGAGTAGAAAGAGGTAGTGACATGACCAGTAATCAGCAGAACTGATGACTAACATGCAACAAATGACTCACATACCTCAAAATTGATGACACAGGTCCATAAAACTCAAAACATTGACTTGTAAGGCTCCACATCATCTGAACTAACATTAACTTAAAAGCAGAGCTGAACGGAACAGCTAATCGTCTTTATTCACCTTGACTAACATTGCTAGGTAAGTCATTGCGGTAGAGTTTATTCAGAAAAACTATTTATCTCACTAAAGGAAGCCAGGTGTAGTACAAGCCATAGTCATAAATAGCAACTGGCCAAATGCATCCAATACAGCTAATCAGCGTCTGAGCTGATGTTTTGAATAAATGCAGTCGATCAGCAATCACAGATATGAATAACACATAACATCATCACTGGTGTATGTGGGTGGGTGAGTGGAAGGTAAATAAAAAGTCTAATAAAAAAAGGCCAATCAGAGCCCCTTAATTACACAGAGTCCAGGTGAGCCCATGCATTAAATTGCATTTGATTCTGTCCATTCATTTAAGATCACCTGGACTAGACATTATTTGAGTGATAGTGTAGTGGTGTTATAGTGACTGTATGATGCTGGCAGGAGTGTGTAAGAGACAGTGTTGTTGCTGGGGTTTAGTTTCTCTAATGACAGAGGTTGCTAGAGTTGTCGCTAGGAATTTCTTGGATCATCCTTTATTTTGATTTATATGTCTGGACACAAAATGTCCTGGAATCCAAGGGTTTTTGGTTGATTGCATGTCTAACGCAATTTAAAGGGCTTCTTTTCATCCAGTCAAACCATTTGTATAAAAAGAATGGCAATTCTGAGTATCCTTAACATAGAAACAATGTTTTAAAGAGGTGCACTGCTGGAGACCTATTTAGGTACTAGGCAGCACTGCAGTGCTGCAATTGAGAAGATTAGGTTCTATAGCTGCACTAATATCTATCAGCAACCACTGCTTAGTGGCTAAGAATAGTCCAACAAGATGAAATATCTCCAGTGGTAGAGGGGACTGATAAGTTGTGCAGCATCAGGGCAATAGTCCATTACTGTAAACCTGCACAAGTGCACCTGTATGGCTGGTGTTTCTGATAAAATGACCAATGAATATGGGCAGGGGTGGTTTGTTCAAACCGAAGGGGGAATGGAGGGAATTTTTCTATCACATCCTACCACTGTGTTATGCTAGCTATGACTGTTCAAGACATTTGTCCCACCTCTGAATATCATAGTCCATTTGTTGTCAGTTGTGTTCTGTGGAGTATTGCTCCTTTTGGGCGATTACATTGTGGTTGAAATTTGCCCAGATGATAAACTTTCATGTTAAGGCAATTTTTAAAAACTGCAGGCACTGTGGTGCAATGTGGATGGGTTCTGAGTGGGTTTGCACTAACATACTTTTGTCATACATAACATGGCAATGTCTAGTTAGCTAGTATCTGTTTATTTACAGATACTGTAAATGACAATGCAAATTTCCCACTTGTGGGACTAATAAAGGTTTATCTCTCTCTCTCTCTCTCTACCCACTGAACAGGACACCTTAGTCACCACTGCAACCTCCTGAGAGATTTGGCAAGAACTGCCACTGAGTGTGGAAACGAAAAGCTGGCAAGTGTATATTCCTATGTCATACACACTTGCTGAGCTAACACAAACCAAACATTTTATCTGGTCTCTCAGATCTTCAGTAGCTAGACCTGCATCCTCTGACGTGAAGTCCCAGTGGCATCAGGGCCTGTTTTCAAGAGGCTTTTAAGGACGAAATGAGTGATAGACAGTGTAAGACAGGCATTGCAGAACTGTTAAACAATAGCTTGAAAAATCAGACACCTTTTAAAGTAGACCTGTTCTCTCTGGAGAGAAGTCATTTGTCTCATTCAGCTTTGTGAAGGATGAGAGCGTTGCTTGCAGCCCCAGTGGACTCTTCAGTACTGCACAGCTCTAATCCTTGCAGCGCTTACTGCCCAGTCCACATAGGGAGTGTGTCTGTTATCGTGTTTGTCCAGCACAGGTGCTGGTTTTATACAGCTGATTTATAAACCTCCAGCCCAGCTCAGGGGAATTGGGCTCACAGAATGTGCTCCTAACACGCTGCAGCTGTTTTGGATTAGTGTCATTTATGCCACACTGAACCCTGTTTAGCCCTTTAATGTTAATCACTATAACTCAGCTTATAGACTTTTTTAGGCCTGAGTCTGAAGGTCAGCTTGGGTGCATGGATTATTCCATGAAAAATGTGAAAGGGGATGACATTTATCTATTGATTCTTTCTCTTTATCCGCTTGTTATCATTTAGTAAAATCTGTTAATGTTTGCTCCGTTTAAAATGAAGGTGTCTTGCCAGTCAGTGATCTTATTCATTTACAGAATCAGAATCAGAATTTTTTTTTGAACCCACAGGAAATTGCTTATATTATGACTGCACAGATGCACAGAGACAGGAATGAAAATAAAATATAAAGTCTAAATAAATACAATAAAAACTCTGCAGAAAAAAACACCCAATATGAATACACTATACTATGTACTCTACGCTGGGTATAAATACTACAGATAAGTAACTTACAGTCAAGTCAATTCCGAATAACACAAATGGTGGTTAGGAGCATGGGCGCCGGAATCATTTTTAATGGGGGGGGGACGCAGTGCTACACGTCTCGGGCGTTGTACGTCACAGCTATTATGTTATTGCACATAATAGAGATAAGCTGTATATAAGTAATATTGACATAAGTAGTGATATTTCATATGGTAAACTATTGCACATAAGAATTATAAGACATTGTACATAATGAATTATTTTGCACCCAATAAAAAATTGCACGATATTGCACATGGTAGACTATTGCACACATGTATAAGATGATGCACATAATGATAATGATTTGAACCCAATAGGAAGTTGCAAATCAAAGTAGCATCAGGTTATTGCACAGATTATTGCGTGAATGTGTGACAGAGGGAGGTATAGAGTCTGCCATATTGCCCTCTCCCAGTCACTCTCTCATAAATCTTTTTCCAGCAGTCCCCACTCCATTTTCCGACTAGTATCTTCATTTGTTATTTGGCTGCTGAGATTGATGGCAATGACTTGACTGTTTGAAAGTGAGCAAGAAAAACATCATAAAGAACACGAGGGTGGCACTCAAAGACTGCTAGGACGACGACAGCATGTCAGTGACCTAACACTGAGCTTTCTGTGTGCGAAAAGAAAATCACATTCTCATCATAATGAGGCTAACCATGTGGAATGATTGCACTTGTCCTCTTTTTCTGCTTCACAATACAAGCTAGAGCACTACTACCATTCATATACAATAATGCATATCCGCTAATGAATAATGAATAAAATGAACACTATCTTACTAAAGAAAATGAATATTCAAAGCCTTCACTCCCACATTACTGAGACATAATGGAAAGAAAAGAAAATTTGCAGTTTCCTATTTCTAATCATGTACCAGTTGTACTGATTATGGTCTGCTAATTTTAGAAGACCTTTAGCCATCCATCCAACAGATGAACAGTATAGTGCGAGAAGCAATCCAGACCTCTACTACAGAACGTGGTAATAATGCAAGAATATTTAACTGCTGACAAAAGATGTATACCAATCAACCATAATATTAAAACCACTTGTCTTGTATTGTGTAGGTCCCCCTTGTACATTTTTATTCTTTAAAACATGGACTCCCCAAGATATCTGAAGGTGTTCCATGGTATCTGGCACCAAGACTACAGCAGTAGATCCTGTAAATTGCGAGGAGGGACGTCCACGGATGTTTCTTCAGCACATCCCACAGAGGCTCAATCAGATTGAGATTTGTGAAATTTGGAGGCCAAGTCAACACCTTGAACAATTTTTTCATGTTTTTTGAGCCATTCCTAAATATACTTTGCATTGTAGGAGGGCGCATTAGTCTGCTGAAAGAGACCTCTGTCATTAGGGGAAACCTGCCATGAATTAGTGTACTGGGTCTTAAACAATGTTTAGGTAGGTGGTACATGTCAAATTCACATCCACATGAATGCCAGTACCCAAGATTTTCCAGTAGAACATTGCCCTGAGCATCACACTGCCCCTGCTGGGTTGCCTTCTTCCCATCGTGCATCCTGGTGCCATCTCTTCCTTAGGCAAACAATGAACATGCATTCAGTCATCTACATCATGAAATGAAAATGTGATCAGACCAGGCAACCTTCTTTTTTTGCTCCATGGTTCAAATCTATATGGTTCTCATATGCCCATTCAAGACACTTTCGGCAGTGGACAGGGGTCATCATGGGCACTCTGACCAGTCTGCAGCGGACCCTTGGGCATTCATGACCCTGTTTCTGGTTCACTGGGTGTCCTTCCTTGGACCCCTTTTGGTAGGTACTGACCATTGCATACCAGGAACACCCCAGAAGACCTACTGTTTTGGAGATGCTCTCCCAGTCATCTAGGAATCACAATTTGCCCCTTGTCAAAGTCACTCAGATCCTTATGCTTTCCCATTTTTCCTGCTTCCAGCAGAACTTCAAAAATTGACAGGTGCCCTTGTAACAAGATAATCAATGTTATTCAGTGCCAATTGTTTTAATGTTGTGGTTGATTGGTGTATATTACAGCATAAACAACAGAGGAAAGCAAAAAATGCTAGCTGTCTCATAAATGCATAGTGGACAATAATGTTGGTATATGTGATATAAAGGGTAAAGGGTAAAGGGGGGATTTGACTGACACTCTTATTCTGAGCAATTTACAGTCATTAGTTACAGGGACAGTCCCCCTAGAGCAACTGAGGGTTAAGTGTCTTGCTCAAGGACGCAATGGTAGAAAAGTGGGGTTCAAACCTGTGACTTTGTGGTCAATAAAACCACTGGTGCATGTAGAATAGTAACTCTGCATGATGCATATCAGAAGACTTAAAATATAACAAATAGATCTAGGTCTACAAAAAAGTATTAGGCACATTTTGTTTTTAATATACTTCCTGTGCACATTTCCAAATGTACATTCATATACTTAACATATCTGTATTTGTTAATGTAAACAAAAAGGTATGTCTTCATGTGCATGAACAAAGACAGTAAAAACAAAAAACAAAATCAGTAGAAAAAGTATTCAGAACACCACAAATTAACATTAGGCCCTTGTCACAAAACTGTTATTGGCAATTACAGTTCATAGAGACATCCATGGCAACAAATCATTCACTTTTTGCAGCATTCTTGTTCAAATTTGGCCTATTCTTCTGGGCGAACCACCTTAAATTTCCCAATGGTACAAGAGTTTCTTGCCTTTTCAAAATCCTATATAAATTTTAAATGAGGTACACTTTAATCAAGTGAGACCATGCATGCATCTTCACCTTCACCGACACGTACTTGTTTTTAAATATACATGAGCAGATAATAAAAGAACCATGAGGTATTACAGTTATTAGAATATTCTGATGAACAGTTTCTGATAAAGAGGTCTGTGACACGAAGGTTCTTAGTTAATCAAAACGGTATTATTCGACATTATTCAAGTAGAACAACAGATAGAATACTCATTTTCTCTCTGGCTTTTTATCAGGAAGGGAGAAGAACAGCAAGCAAACACATAGATCATAAAGAATAAATAATACATGAATCAAATAACCTCACCAAATGATACACTCTTCTCTGCTACAAACAAATGGGCGATTTGAGACAAATCAGCTTATAAAGGTTGCTCTGCAGTGTCTCCAGTACTGCTACTGTGAGTTAGACGGAATAAGCCTGAGGAAGCGTGTGATACAGTGCCTCTCAAAACTGTTCAGCCCTAGATCTTATTTCCTGTTACAAAACACCAATTATATTTGATTTGAATGAAAATAAACATCCTGCAGAATTTATTGTGATTGTGTACATGTATTGTGATACATTTTCACTTCAGCATCATCAATAATTCTGCTCATCATGTTTGGAACAGAACACATCTGTCTGATCTTCATAGTCACTCCTCCAAACACTCCCTTCACTCTGCTGATTCCAATCTCCTTTCCCTCCCTAAAAGAACCAAATACCTCTCCCGGGGTGACGGGGCCTTTGCTGTTGTTTCCCCCTCCCTCTGGAACTCCTTCCCAGTGACATTACAAACTCTTCATCTCTCATCATATTTAAACACTGTCCTGACTTTTCAAATTAGCTTACAGTGTTTTGAGAGTGTTCTGTTGTGTTGTTCTTTGTGGTGTTATTGCGGCATTTTATCAACTTGTTTGTTTGTTTGTCTCTCCATCATATTTCTGCCTTTTAGATAGCAATTTTGAGCATTTAGAAAAGTGCTATATAAAATAAATGTATTATTTCTACTATTGCTACTACTACTAATGATAATAATTATTATTATTATGATTAATTGTACATATAATCCCAAGAGCACCATACCCTTACTGAAGTATGGCGGTGGGAGCATCATGATGTGGGCTGCTTTTCGACAAATGATAACAGGGCGTTACCCAGGCTATTGCACAGCCTAGTCAATCTAATGACTTGAATCTCACTGAAAAAATATGGTCCAACAGAGGAACCCTTGCAATCTTTGGGAACTGAAGACAATTTGACCAAAGGAATGAGACAAACTTTAACTACAAAGCTGCAAAAAGCTAATTACTTCTTACAGGAGACATCTCAAACTGCAGCTGCCAACAATGGTTTTGCAACAAAGTACTAATTTTATTTTATAGTTTTTTCTGTATTTTTCTCCATGAGCTTCATTTTTAACCAATTTTTATTTATGCTTTCAAATACATATTCTTTGCTCATATATGTTTGTAAATAATGTACATCTTTCTCCATAAAAATGTTCTAACTACCAGAGTGCTGTTTTCATGCCCTGCTTTGTGATACAGACTGGTCTCAAACTTTGCCTCGGGCAGAATCACATTACAGCCAACATCTAATCTTGGAGCAGTAATCTGAACATCTGTAAGATGAGTTTTCATTTTCATCATGCGAATGGATTCCATTATACTTTCTGTCCAAGTAGGTCCTGCGTGTTTGCGTTCTCAAACATATTTTGGAGGTGTGATTTTGTTTCTCTATCAGTGAGTGTGAAGGTGGTGTGCAAATGAAATGTGTTTGGGGGAAAAAGCAATTTTTTTTGTATTTGAGTACTTTGGACAGAGGCGTTTTATTTAGGCAAGGAAGATTACAGAAAGCTTAACCCAGAATTATGTGTGCCAGTCCTTTTCTCCATCTGCCAAGCAAACATAATTTGTTTGGTCAGGGAGGGTCACTGAGGGTACAAGCAATTGGAAAAAGTTGGGTTGATGAAATTAAAATAGTAAAATAAGTAGATTACTCATTACTTGACTGGCCTGGTTTGGGTAATGAGATATACTGAAAGCTAGTCTGGAAGACTAGAAGATTTTCAGTGCTTCTAAATAAGTGTATGGTGATTTGGTGCATTCATTTTTGTACCTTTAATAAAGTGCCCTCCGGAATTATTGCCAACTTTGATAATAGTAAACGAGAAAAAAGTACCATTGTTGTGTACCCTCCCTTTGCTAAGATAACAGCACTGAGCTTTCTCTCGGAATGTTGAATGAGGTGACAGATCACACATAAAGACATCTGATCCTCCATAAAACCTCTCAAGGAGCAAGAACTCAAGACTAGATTTTCTTAATCCTGCTCCTGGAGACCCATTGCCCCACAAAACACACCTGATCCAGCTCATTCAGGGCTTGGTAATTAGATGCACTGGATCAGGTGAAGCTTTCTGGGGCAATTCGTCTCCAGGAGCAGGATTAAGGAACGCTCATCTATAATTCTTGTTTCCTTCATCTCTGCGGGAGGATTATTATATTCATATTGCATTCGTACATATTACGTTCCAAGGACTCTGGAATTAAAGCAGCCTGCAACAAAACTCAGCCACCACATTACTTCACAGTGGGGGTTAGACTCTGTGAAGCTGCCAAACTACCTAAAACTCCAGGTGATTGTTTTTAATGACAGCAGAGGCTTTCTACTGCTTTCCTACCTTCAGCATACCACCACTGGTGGTATGCTGAGCAAGACCCCTAACCCCTAACCCCAAGTTGCTCCAGGGAGACTGTCTCCTGTAGTTATGGAATGGAAGTTGCTTTGGATAAAAGCTTCTGCCAAATGCCATAAATGTAAATACATTGCCTGATTTGTGAAGATCAGCAACCTTTAGTTTTATCTTATGTATGTATTCTCTGACCTTATCAGTAATATTAGATGAATACATGGTATGTCTCATAGACCTCCCTAATTAAGTAGTTGGGGTGCTGCTCAGGGAATCAGCCATTTTCTGGGGTGTTGAATTATCATAACTGCTCCAGTGCACTTGGACTTTTATTCTCTCAAAATTTTCACAGTGCAAAACTCAGTGAGCACTGACAGTTCACTATACTCCAGGACCTGAAATAGTATTGCATCTCCAGCTCCATTAAAATAGTAAAATATGCAGATTACTCATTTCTTGACCAGCCTGGTTTGGGTTCTGAGCTATGCTGAAAGCTAGTCTAGAAGATTTTCAGTGGTTCTGAATAAATGTATTGTGATTTGGTACATTCATTTATGTACCTTTAATAAATTGCAAGGTTATTACCAACCTTGCTAATGATTGTCACGTCGTGCGGGTGTAGCGAAGCGCAGATGCAGGTTCCTTCATCTTTACAGACTCTTTATTACAAACACAAAACACAAACTAAATGGCTCGAGGGCCAAACAAACCAAGAACATCAACACATATGGGCAGGTGATGTGAGGGGTGCGTGAGTGGTGGACCGACCCACAAACATGAACACAAACCCTTTAAATACATACAGAACAAAACCCCAAAACCAATGAACAAACACAATCACTAAAACCTAACACAACCCAGCTGTGACTAATACAAGAAATAAGAGATTACGAACATTTCACAATAAAAGTCCGGAACATACAAACACACAATGGCGGCCTCTAGCAGCCGCTGACCGGGCCGTGACAATGATAAATGAGCTGAAAAACAACTTTGTTTTTTAGCAGCTTGATGTTGCTCTGAAGAGAAAGAGAGATCAAGCATTTTAGTGAAACAAACACATATTTGTGGGGTGCATGACTCCTACCTCAAAAAAAATTACTTTTTTATAAACATACCAACAGTAAAGGTCTGTTTAGTGCTATAAAGAGATTTAGATGTCATTATGACTGTTTACTGCATTACTAACTGAACTGTTTATAGTAACTGAACTTCAGGAGACACAGGCCGGCTCAATGCCCCTCAGAGCAGCTGCGACTAAATCTACCAGCTGGCCAATGCTTACCTCGCGGAGCAGCTGTAGCTCGTGGCGCAGCTTGCGGCTGCTCTATGGAGTAGCTCTGCCCCCTCCAAACACTGAACATAAAGTCGTCTTTTAGATTTTGACACTTTGTTGTATGTCTGTTAGACCTTTTATTTTTTACTCAAAAATTTCAGCATATTTTTATTTGAGCCAAAAACCGAAAGTATCATTTTTAACAACATTTGGTTGAACATTTTCTGTTACCAAAATTTCTAAGAGCCATCTTTAGCAAGGGTCCCGGAAATTCTGATTTCATGTTAGAGGCAAACACTGAACATAAGTAAAGTCATCTTTTGCTGTGTCTGTGTTTTAAGGTTGGTCTAATCTGTAACGGAGTGGCTTAATGGATGACAAAAAGAGGACCCAGTTATGGCTGACTGGCAAAGAAAACACCCAAACACAGGAGTGTATATACAAACGACAGGGAAGTGGAAACATGTGGGGAAAAAACTCAGGAAGACAGACAACAAGTGGGACCGCTAACAGAGGGGCGGGACGAGGGCGGAGTCGGGAGAAAAACAAGATCAGACACAGGACAGGGCACGACAATTTTTCATTTTCATTACAATGAAAATTATTTGTTTTCTTAGATTTTGACACTTTTATGTCTGTTTGACCTTTTTTTATACCCAAAAACTTTTATTCTGTTACCAAATTTCTGCTACCAATTTTTCCCCTTTATAGCCACCCTTAGCTAGAAGTTCTGATTTCAGGTTTTGTTTTGTAAAAGGCATACTTTAGTAAGTCTATGTGTCAGTGAAATGGTGATTGATAATCTGATCCAAATGTAGGTAATTTTGATGCTCAGAAAATATTTAAATTGCAGAATTATTGGTTGGTAACAGTATATGTGTGTGTGTGTGTTTGTCTGCGTATCTGAGCTGAACTGGTGATCTGTCCAGGGTGTTTGACTGTCCCAGACTGCCCCCACCCCAGTGATTAAGTAAGATATTATTATATATTTGTAAATGCAGATAGGACAAATTCCTTGTCTTATTTTGCATGCTCTACACATTATAATAAGACCTGTCTGCTCTACAATAAACGTGACCCCAAGACTACTCCACATTCACCCATCAAATTAGCACATTTATGGAATTTATTTTTACTTGTGTTTAAATGGCACTGATTCATTTCCATTTGAATGTCTTCAGTGTACGAGAGCTACACTTCATGTGAAAACCATGATAAATATTTGTAGTGTTTCACTGAAATCCTTTTGTTGTTTGTTGCTGGGTGATCAGACTCTTTTTCCACTCCCAGGTTGTTACAAAGTCGCAGCAGATTTTGGTTGACTATTAAATCTTTCTGGAATCTGCACCCTTTGCCCTGTTTTTCCTTCTCTGCTTTCATCTTGTTTGTTAACTTTCGCAGCCTCTCTGTTCCATCTCTGTCCTTCTCTTTTCTCTCACACACTTTTATTTCTCTCTCCCACCCACCACAGTCCTTGAAGTTCTTCTCTCATTCACGCTGCTTTTTCTTCCCATTCTTCTCCTTGTATCTGTTCCACTCTCCCTCTGATACAAGATAGTCTTGCGATTTTGAATCCTCTCGCTCTACGCACCCAACACTCACCCCAGCATTGTGTCAGACTTCATCAGCCAAGGCTTCAGGCCCAGGGGAACCTGGCATAGACATGCAGACGGGGGGGTGGGGGGGTGGCAAAAGCAGGCAGGCAGAGCGCTCAACCCAGACCTGCCTAAGGGACTGCTGGGCCAAAAAAGCTGCTGTGCCAGGATACAGGAGCTGTTTATGTACTCTGAATCAGAACCACTTTCAAGCCTCCTAACCACATTTACACTATCAGACCTATTTTCCCAGAAGCCTCTTAGCATTCGTCGTGGCGAAAACCGACGTAACGATGACAGGAACCAGAAAGGATCCGCGAACGATAATTTGGAGCAATTGAAGGGAAATTACAGCCATGACTGAGCAGCCCTTTCTGTTGATTGCCCCTCGTATTTGGCTAAAAGCTCAGCACTACCCAGGGAGTCTGCCAGTGAAGATGAAGGTGAGCCATCTGTACTGTGTGGGATAATTCCTCATCTTCGCACAAAATGATCATCAACAGGGTTGCACATTCGATATCATGAATAGCTGTTAGTGACTCTGCCTTACTGACAAAATAAGGAAATAAATTCATAATTAAGTTTTGAATAATTAGGCCATTTCAAATGTCGAATTTAGCTGAGACAATTGTTTAAGTTCTTAGTAGTTATTAAACTTATTAGTTCTCTTGTGAGAAGCACAGGGAATCAGATTCTATCAGATATGATAAGTATCAATATTTAAAGGTTCTTATTGTTTATTTTTTCACATACATATTACATAGGTGTGATGTAATGGTAATGAAATTCCTTAATTCCTTCATTCTGCAGGGAAAAAAAAAATATATAATATAAATATATATATATATATAAATAACAGGTGAAATGTGAAAAAAGTAAAATGTCAAGTTGTATGCAGTGTGCAAAAAACGTATTTCCACAGTGCAAATGGCAGATGTGTGTGTGTGTGTGTGTGTGTGTGTGTGTGTGTGTGTGTGTCTGTGAGTAATAGGGATGGATCTGCAGACTCTCTCAAGTGTTCCCATTCATTTGCCGGATTGCCTGAGGTTGAAACTCCTCTTGAATCCCTCTCTGTTGGTCCGGTGGTGCTTCCCTGATGGAGCACTGAGAAGAGTCTGTGTCCGGGTAGTGGCTGTCTCCTCTTATTTTTCTAGCTCTGCTCCTGCAGCTCTGGGTATAGCTGTCTGTGAGGTGAGGAGAGAAGTCCTGATGGCTTTTTCAGTTGTCCACTCCACTCTTGACAGCACTTTTGTGTCCTGGACTGTGGTGCCACCGGACCTGGCTGTGATCCTCGCTGTCAGAAGACTCTCCTCAGCACCAGTGTCGGAAGCCCTCAGCGGTCTATAAAAAGTAAAACCTTTTTGTCCACTTTGTGCGAGACAGAAATGAATCATGTAAAATTACAAACGGCAGAGATCTGCTGCCTGCAGAACCTGTAATTTTACAGCACTAAAAGGAATTATGATTCTGGTGGGCAAAAAAGGGGGGTGGCAAGGGGGGGAAAGGTGAAAGTGCTTGATTTTATTAATAATAATACTGTAGAGAAAAAAGTGCATTTTGTTCACATACAAATAAGGCATAAGCTGCAATTTACCGCAGTTAACAGTTGCTGCATTTGATAAGTTCAGCGGAAGGACAATGTTAAAACAATTTTGAAACAAAGCAACAACTAGTGCATTGAAATAGACTATTTAAAACCTTATCTTTAAATAATTAAAAAGTTAATGTTCACTTTTCCTGCTCTTATACAAACAAAATTCAATATTTACATTACTGTCATTTTTCAGTTGTTGCTTTCCTGCAGGTAGAAACCCTAAAGGCCTCATTACTACCATGACAGGAAATGCGATGCAAAATGATGCAATTTTCTGTCATACTACACATCCCTTACGCACTATGGGGAAAAGATTCATGATCTTGGCAGTAAGCTTTTTGTCAGTGTTGGGAGCAAAAGCTTGTATTTTTTTATTTTTTTTTTTACATTATTTGAATATGCCATTTACATTGTATGAAAAAAGAATGACAAACTTATTATAAAATCTTGTTATATTAACTTGAAAGTTAAGAAACTTCTCCTGTAAAGAAACAGTGTGTTTTTTTCTAAATACTAACATTAGAATAAATTCAGATAACTAAAAAGACTGCACTGGGATTAAATGCAAAAGTGTATGTTAGGTTAACCATTCAAATGAATTTAAATTTGTTATTGTACAGAAATCAGGGGCTATGCCCCAAGTAAGCAAGCCAAGGTGACAGTGGAAAGGAAAACTCCTTCCAAGCAGCAGGAAGAAACACTGAGTGGAACTGAGAGTCAATCAGAGGAACCCATCCTGCTCTGGTCAACGCTAGATAGCAAAACAACAAATATCTGTTTCCAAAGCAGTTATTGAGGGAGCCTAGTATTTACAGTTACCATCCAGAGCATAATCAATCCTTCATTAAATTAAATCAGATGCTGCTGATGGAACTGCAGAAATCCATGCGATTTCTGGAGTGCAACGAGAAGAGAAACCAAACCTATGTTCTTATAAGGGCATTCTTATAAACATATCAATAATTTATTTCTGCAGAGGTGTTTGAAGGATCCTATAAAGTGGAAAGACAGGTAGCGGCTGAGATCACTGCCTGACAGTCAGGCTTTGGCTGGTATTGTGGACTCTTACTGAGGTGGTGTTTTCTGATGCTGTACTGCACCTTGCAATTGGACATGCATCGACTCCTATGTTTACTCTGTACGCCAGCCATCCCCTGCAGGGCCTTCCAGCTGAAATGGGTTCCACAGAAACAAGGGAGGTTTAAACCCCAGCAGACACTTCAGAACAAGCCCAGCCAACATGTTGCACAAGGGATTTTAGCCCTGGGAAGAAACTTCTCCAAATGTCTAGAACTGACGATGTATGGAGTCAAGTCAATAGCAAATAGAACTGCAAAATAATATAAACGTATATAGCAAGAGACATTTTCTCACATTGATTTTTTTCCACATTGTTTCACTGTTTGTAGTAGTTACTTAGATATTTTCCTTTTTTGAAACAATTCTATGCGCGACCTCTTTTATTTATGTCTGTTTAGTTAACTTTATTTTGCTAGTTATTTTTTCAGATAAGCAGTCTAGCTAACTTGTTAAATCTGTTAAAAGTCCCAGTGTCCATTTAAATCCCGTTAACATAATGCTGATATAACCTGGCCGTCTGCAGGTTGAGTGTGGGGATGCTGTTGCACCTGAGCTCCTTGGTGACCTTTGGTGGTCATGAGATTCATTAAATACCTCTGACTAAGATAAGTAAGCTTCAACACATTCTATTTTTCTGTTCAAACAGATATAGTAACTCTGATGTGATGCATGCTGTTGACTGTTAACAACTGGTACTGCTCCTACTGCTCAGGTTAATGGTGGGTCACTTTAGTTGCCTTTAACCAGTTCAACATATTTTTAAATCAACTAAGCCAAGTAAACGTAAACATTTCACAAGTGGGTAGACTGTTGAACCTGTATGGCATGTTTCTTGCTGTGGGGTGGGCCTAGTGAAGTGCATCTGGAGAAGACTGCATTAACTAATTAACTGCAAATGCCTGCAGTTTTACATTTCTAGCTTTAAATTAAGATTTAAATTTAGATTTAAATTAATACTCTGTGGCTTAAAATTATGACGTACATGTCGCTACCCTGCCTCTCTGAATACGCCCCCACCTGTCTAGCCCCACTCCCACAACAAAAAGTGAAGAAATAAAAATTAAATACAAAGGAAGACAAAACAAGATTTTATTTTGCTGAATTTCATGTGCAATGCATTTTTGCAACCGAATGTGGTCTCTAATCTACATAGCATCGTCTTGACTCCATGAGAATCCATGAGACTGTCCACAAGACCTTGGGAACTGAACCTGCTGTGAATTTTGAAAGGATTATATGCACAATTAATAAGGGACTCTCTGGTCGGTCGGGTCTGAATATGATTTTGTAGGCTGTAGAAAAATTATTGACTTACGGTGTTAATAAAACATTCTCTGAGCCCTTGACTACCATTGTATGTTTGTTTGAATTATAATTCAAGTGCATTATATTGGTTTTGATGCTAATAACTTGTAGTTTCTAAATGCAAAGGTCCTTTCTGTGTGGAGTTTGCATGTTCTCCCCACGCCTGCATGGGTTTCCAGTGGGTGCTTCGGTTTCTTCCCACAGTTCAAAGACATGCATGTTAGGTGAATTGGAGATGCTGAATTGCCACTGTATGCGAGTGTGTGTGTGAATGTGTGTGTTTGTGTGTCTGCCCTGTGATGGAGTTGCGACATGTCCAGGGTGTTTCTCTGCCTTTTTGCCTTAGGACCACTGAGGTATGCATCAACACTCCCCACACCCCTGCTTAGGATAGGCAGCTCAATGAATGAATGATTGGTTTGCAATTACTCTACATATTCTCAGTATTACTCCAGTAAGTACAGTATGGAGGTCAACCTAAAATCAAAACTGACCTTTTGCCTTGATATTTTTTTATGATCATATTAAACCAAATCCATCACATCATTTAACTAAATTTAATGATATAAATCTTTTTATATTTTTATCTTTTTATTTTTGATTGTCACCGTGTGACAGCGTAAAGTTTTTCTATACACACTGACATTAATACAAAGTCATTAACATAGTCTAAGCAATTGTGTTTCAGATACCAGTTAAGGGTAATTTTCAGTAGTTTGCTTTCTGCAGATGCTGTGATGTAGAAGAGGTTTTTGTATTTCAGTCATTTTCAGCCTCGGGCCGTCAGCAGGACACAAGCTGTCTGATGTAAACTAAAATCACCACAGCTTTCAGAATCTCGTCTCTCATGCAGAATTGAAACTGGCTTTGGGTATCCACACTTCAAAGCCCTGGTTTTATCAGTCCAATGGGAGACAAACAATATGATTCTTCATATGGCTTAATGCTAGTAGAAAAGAGTGTGTTTGTGTTGTACATGTCACACTAAATGGTTTATAATTGGGCTTGTCAGTCAAAAGGCCCTTTCTTATGAAATGACTAGTCTTAGTCTGACTTATGAGGCTATACTTTCCCCTAGGAAGGAAAATAAAAAATGAGATCTCCTATATTTCTGTAATTTCTCAAAAGATGATCAGGGGGGAAAAAACAAAGGAGACTTTAACTCAAGTTTTCTGGTGCTCAGATATTTCTCCAGTAATCTCTCCTCTTGAGGATTGGAAGAGATCTCAATAAAGTCACACAGATTTGCCAAAATGTGCTCATGTTTATTTGCAATTGAACTCTTGTGTCTCTTTTTATCTCTCCTGTATCTCACGTCTACTTTTTGTCTAATGCTAAGGCAGTTTTAGCAGAATCCCCATTAAATATAAACATTTGAGCAATGTTCCTCTGGGTCAGGACAGTCTTACACAGCTTGCTGTGGAATTAGTTTTATCTTGTGTAGCATTTCCATACAAATAGAGTACTCTGAACTTGATTTCTTTATTGTTTTGGCAGAAAAGATTTTGTCCCAGTGCTATACTTGGGGCTCTGCTGCTCACAACCAGCGGAACTGACTAGTCCATGGACCTCCTACTTCACGCTAAAAGATCCTCATTCCTGACATCATATCTCTGCTGCGCACAACTTTGGGACGAAACTTACAGGGACAGAATGCAGCGAAGGATGAGCTTTAATTTCTGAGGTGGAATTTTTATTCAGTGGCTCATAAAAGACAGACTTGCAGCTTAAAAAGGACTCTGCCCTCATTTCAGTGAGTTAAATTCACACAGAACCAAACACACCAACAATTTAAACTGATTAAGACACATGAAGCAAAAAGCAAAAAAGAAGATACTGAGTCAATACTGAGCAAAAGCCTTACAGCAAATACAACAAAACTGTAAAGAGTAAAAAAATCAAATCTATGTTTATATAAAGGAGACTTGTTGACTGTTCTGTCTGCTTTCTCATTTGCAAACAGAACAATGGCTGTACAGTGTCTTTAAATTTAAAATTACTACACCTAGTCTAGGTTTTGGCTTAATCTGGATCTGGGAGACTGGACAGAATGCTTAGTTCCTCAGACACACTACATGGGTACAACCTCTCCGCTTTAGGCCTATTCGTCATGGCAGAAGGCCTTGTGTGCGTGTGTGTGTGTGTGTGTGTGTGT